>OVAP01001675.1:0-22656 GCA_900406295.1 Aurinia saxatilis | reverse complement strand
ATATATACAATAAAGGGGTTATAAGAAACTGGCTGGGACATGAAGCATCGATTGCGGAAATGGTGAACAAGCTGTGTTTAGGGCTCGTGGATTATGGCTCTCACTATTACGAAATAGCTGAAAGCCTCAACAATCACTCCAAGAGCTGGTCCCACAAATCTTTGGCCACTCTTCGGAGAGTCTACTTTAAAGACCTTTGGACAGGAACAGCCACTATTGCTGCAGTCATCATCCTCGTGTTGACTTTGATTGGTACGGTGGCTTCTGTTCTCCAACTGAAGGACAAAGGCAATGATTCTCCGCCGCCTCCACCTCTTGCTAAGAAACACTAGATTGTTTCTTGAGATACACGAACAGAAACTATATATGTTTTATTAAGTGTGGTTTTTTTCATATTTGGAAGAACGAATTTAAAATATCTGTGTTTTGTTTTTGTGTGTTTTTGTGCTATGTTGCTATGAATTTCAAATATTACAAGTGTGATAATGTTTGTTTTTATAAGATTTAATAAATAATTGTTCCTACATATTTATTAATCATTGTCTTCCTCCCAATCAACTATTTCTGTCACTTTTGTTATATAAAGTAGATTGCTATGACTTGTAAATATACATAATTATATGTATAAAAAATTTATAAAATAGAAAAAGGATTACAGATTTAAATTCTGAATCCATACATACTCTCAGACCATAGACACCATAACATATAATATATACTCTCCCAACGCCACTCGATACCGTGACTTCTAGACTTTACATTGTTGAGCTAAAATACTTTGTTTCTTGGGAGAATTTTAATTCTATCACTTTTTAATCACCATTTTTTAGAATTACCATTTAGAGGAGGGATATTTTCAGTTTTACTATTTAATGAAATATGATATGACCAAAATAACATTTTTTAACAAGGGAATCTCACTCATTAAAGAGAGAAAAAAAAACGCCGATCAATTTTTTCGCGTGCTTCTCTTTCATCAATTCTACCTCCGACGAAGTTAGTGTCTAAGGAATTCACTCTCCACGATAAGTGCTATGAGCGACATTGATTTTAGTGGGTAAACCTTTAATTTATTATTTTGATTTTACCCTTGGAAGAGATTTTGATTGTCTGCGTTAAAGTGCATTAGGATTCTAAGAATAATTTATTTTCTACAAATTCTCATAAAATTGTCTTCTATCTTCTTGTGGTATTCTCCTTTGGATCTGTTGTTTCATTTCTCCCTTTGATTGATTCACAATACACTGAAATCTAGGATGGATTTAGTTTTTTGTTGTTTTTTTAGTTGATGAGTGAACTTGAACAAATTTGAGTGTTTGAAACTTGTTCTTGATGAATAAACATGCAAAGTGGACGAACTTATAAGTTAATTTATAAATCTTTAAGTTCTCATACGTATTTTGTTATATTGTGATGTTCTTATCAATGAATGTACAAGCTGATTTATAAATATTTATAAGTTGGATTATAAATATTTATAAGATGTCTTATAAACTGCTTTAAAAATGTGTATATGCGTGTATTTTTTATAAAATCGCATGTGATTGGTTCCTTCGCATAGGTTTTGACGATCACATTGTACGAGAATAAACTGGGAGCTTTTGTGTAGCCGAAGGCGACTTGTGCTTGAGAAAGTCGGCCACACATGGAATAGTGATTGAAGGGATTTTCCAGTGAAGAGATCTCTCTCTGCTACACATTTTTGAAGAAACTTTTGAAATAATTTATAAGTCCATGGTGTTTGGTTCATCTAATAGTGTTAGAAGTAAAAAACATCAAGATCTTTCTCTTTGTGTTGAGTTTTGAAGAACAATTTTCTTACTAATTTTTTCTCAATCCAAGGTCTATTTGACTCATTTACTTCACTGGAACCAATCACATAAAATGTTTACAAACTGCTTTAAATTGGTTTATAAATATTTATAAGGGTTTTTGTTTTATTTCATTGTGATCTTACATTATGTCAAGTTTCTTTCTTTACTGTAATTGTGGAATCCAAGTTAGGAATTTTTCTCTTTACACAACTNTCCAAGTTAGGAATTTTTCTCTTTACACAACTTTGGCAGATATCAGTCCATCGACTGTAAGCAGCATTACAAAATTGCTAAATATTTCACATACTTGATTTGTTGGTTATGCTTGATTTGTTGTTGATGTACACCCACGTGTTCATGCGTGTTGTTAAACAGAACAAAGAAATAAGAACATATGAGTGGTCATAACCAATATCAAACATAAATATACGATATGATATGAAAATTAAACAAAATTTGTAAGTTAGCTTATAAAAATTTATAAAACCAATATTAATTAGATATTAAATGCTAAAATATGATATACTCGTACTAGAAAGAATGAAAAATATAGATATCACATCAACACCATAACATGAATTTCATGGTGAAGTAAAATGTAAGTGAACATTTTGTTATTATAAACATGATTATAAACCTTTATAAAACCAATAAACTAACATCTTTGTTAAGTAGAAGCTAAGAT
The DNA here is from genome assembly GCA_900406295.1 of Aurinia saxatilis. NCBI lineage: Eukaryota > Viridiplantae > Streptophyta > Magnoliopsida > Brassicales > Brassicaceae > Aurinia > Aurinia saxatilis. Next base: position 20,157 of record OVAP01001675.1, on the reverse strand, counting down.
CAAACTGAAGCTACACAATTTATAAAGCAAATTATAAATTACTATTACCGTTTTGTACACAAGAAATAAGTAATGTGCCTTTATACTTCGCTTTTAAAAATGCACCAACAACAATGTCTTTCCTCATTAATTTAAACCCCATGATTCATGCACAAAAAAGGCATATCTAAATTGGTTACAAGTCATCACTGTGATAAAAAAAAAACTGGTTGAAGATCTGACGAGCCAAAGATGTTATAACTTTATAAATGTTTAGATGACTTTATACACCTGGTTGTAAAGCTTATAGAAAACACAAATACAAAACACAGTAACATATCAATATCTTCTCATATAAAATTTGTTGTCATCTTTGCAAATAATAATCTACTATAGTTTACCAAGCTAAAGACTAGGTGTTTGTGGGTGTAATTTGAAGATTGACAAGCCAAAGATGTTCTAGTCTTATAAATATTTAGAAGACTTTATACACTGCCTTATAAAAGCTTATAAAACATAGAGACACAAAGCACAGTAGCATATCAATGTCTCCCCATATAAAATTTGTTGTCATCTTTGCAAACAATATTCTAGTATGGATTACCAAGCTAAAGGCTAGAAGATGTTACAGTCTTATAAATTTTTAGAAGACTCTTATAAATTTTTAGGATACTCTATACATTGTGTTATAAAACTTAAAAACACACATATACAAAACACAGTGATATATCAATGTCTTTTCATGGATTACCAAGCTAAAGACTACAGTCTTATAAATTTTACAAGCCAAATATGTTAGTTTTATAAATATTTAGAAGACTCTTATAAATATTTAGAAGAATCTATACATTGTGTGTATAGATACAAAATACAGTAGTGTAACAATGTTTTCTCATATAAAATTTGTTGTCATCTTGCAAACAATGATTTACTATGGATTTACAATGATTTTGACTTTATACACTCTAATACACACATATACAAAAACTTAGAGATTTATAAGACTATGTTATAGAGCTTTAAAACTCAGATAGAAGAGTGTACGAGAATAATGTGGAAACCGACATGTTGGTTAGATGGATTGAAATTAGATTGAAAAGATTATATTGATTCTCTTGGATTCTCTTCTTGACTCTTAATGATTCTTCTCTTCTTTGATTCTAGGTAAACTCCCTCACCAACAATTATGAATCTTTCGCCGTCTTAACCACCGATTTTGAATCTTTCATCGTCAAAATCATAACCATAGTTGACATCGTCTCCATCACAATCGTAGCTCCCCAAATCGTCGTCGTCAAATCGTAGCTCCTCAAATCACCTTCGTCGTTCGTTGCCTTCGTCGTTCGTCGTTCGTTGCCTTCGTCGATCGTCGTTCGTTGCCTTCGTCGATCGTCGTTCGTTGCCTTCGTCGATCGTCGTTCGTTGCCTTTGTCGATCGTCGTTCGTCGCCTTCGTCGATCGACGTTTGTTGCCTTCGTCGATCGTCGTTCGTCGATTGTCGTGTGTCGCCTTCATTACTCGTCGTCTTCGTCGTTCGTCGCCATTGTCGTCTTTCTCTAATTTTTTTGTGGATTGTGAATTAAAATAGAGTGGGTGTAAAATGGTCCAAATTAGTCCAAACGAAATGGTAGTCTTGTAAAAAATATGAAAGTGGTAGTTTTGAAAACCCTTCCTTTGACAGTGGTATTTTTCAGAATTTCTCTTGGTTCTTTCTTTTTTCCTTATAACATATTTTCATATATTAATATTAAAATATTGTATAGTAAGGTTTTGATATCATTTGATAATTTTGGAAATATACTCAACTTGGAGTGTATTAACCCACAAATTTTAGGATTTTTTTTTGTAGGATCTCTAATCATGTCCAAACCATTAAGACATTGATATCATTTGGTAAATTTGGAAAATACTAAACCTTCATGTGTATTCGACCACCAAATTTACGTATTTTTTGAATTTTTTCTATTATCTTTAACCGTGTCCAAAATATTAAAATATCAATATCATTTGATAATTTTTTAATAATACTCAACTTTTGTGTGTATTAATTCACCAAATTTAAAGATTTTTACTTTTTGTATGGTCTTCAGTGGTATCCAAAATAGTAAGTCATTAATATAATTCTGTAATTTTAAAAAAATACTCAACTTTCGTGTGTATACCCACCGAATTTAAACATTTTCCCAAAAAACTTTTGTATGATTTCTATTCGTCCAAAATATTAAGGCACTCATAAGATCTAATAATATTTTATAAATACTCAATTTTCGTGTCTATTAATCCACCAAATTTAAGGACTTTTCATTTTTTGTATATATGATCTATCAACGTATCCTAAATATTAAATCACTGATATCATTTGGTAATTTTGGAAAAACACTCAACTTTCGTGTATATTAACCTATCGAATTGAATTTTTTTTTATGTATGATCTCTAACTGTGTCCTAAATGTTAAGTCATTGATATCATTTGGTAATTTTATAAAACTGATCAACTTCCGTGAGTATTAACCCACCAAATTTAAATAATTTTTATTTTTTATAATCTTTAATATTTTTTTATAATCTCTTATATACTTTGATAATTTTTGTAAAATACTCAGGTTTCGTCTATTAACCCATTTAAACTTATGTGAATAGAGTACTCAGCTTTTGTTTATGTATATAAAGGCTGAGTATTTTTCAAAATAAAAAACTCCTTAAACTCCTTAAATTTATGTATATAAAGGCTGTGAATAAAGTCCAATGGGCCAAGACTCATGATGTCTTGTAATTGTTTTCGGAAAGGTAGAAACTTATGTGAGAATTATTTGATGGTCCAATGAGTTACACGTTGGACTTTTGCATTTCTGACCGTATAAATTCTTTGCCCAAAGTTTCAATAAAACAAGATTAAATAAAAGAAGAAAAAAAGTTGGAATGAATAGCCTAAAGTCGGACGCAATATAAAAATGCTTTAAATTACATAGCTTCATATGCACCTTTCTTAATTTTCTCTATCATCTCTTGCTGACATCTTATATAAACCCAACTTATCCTAATAACCCATGCACAATTGAGAAAAAATACCATAAATAGAAACAACGGCTTAGGAAGCTTTCTATAAAATTGCCATTTTCAGCAAGACATGGCCAAGGTTCGAAGAGCAAACTAAAACTATCTTCTTCTTTTTTTCTTTATTATCATTTGTGGATCTAATGTTATTACATATAATAATCATAGGTCAGTAAAGTTTCAATTTTTTAATATTAGCTATACTCGTAGAATAAGCTACAGCTTTAAGCGAATCTTTGAAAAAAAAAAAAAAAAAATCTTGAAGAAGAATTGCAAGGAACAAATGTTTACCATTTGAACTAAAGAGGGGAAAAGTTAGTTCAACGAATTAATGTCACTAGAAAAACTAAAAGAATGAATAAATTAAAGAGGAAAAACAAATTCTATATTTTGTACAATGATTATTGTATCATCACATATATTCTAATTTCAGTAAAATTAAAATACATATAATTAATGGCTGCTTCTTTGTAGAACAATCAACGCCTCAAGTTGGGTGTAGAAGAAGGATCACAAGGAACAATGGTACTTACAACAAACCTAAGCTGCCTTCGGACCGAGAAAAAGAGCCCATAAGTAAAACAGATTCCGGTCACGTTTACTTTCCTTTAGTTAAGGCTATGACTGCCTCGGATGGACCGGGTTCTTTCTCCGAGGTCCCCTTTTTATGGCCTTATTCGGTTAACTACAACTTAAGTTGTATCTATAGAGCCCCATGCCGGTTAAGGAGAGTGAACCCAGAGGCTTACACTCCTCAAATGCTTCTACTCGGTCCACTTCAACATTCTAAGAGAGTTATAGCTGGTGAGCTCTCCAAAACCGATTTGAGGTATATATACAACATAAACTTTACATATTTAGGTATTCGGTTAGATTTTTAATCGAAAATAATATATATACAATGAGTATGGATTAATCTAATTTTAGATATTTAATTAAAAATATTGATATACAAATGTTATTGTAGGCTTAACCAGGATTTGTAGTCTAATGGTTTGTGTTAGAGTTGTCACCGTGTTAAAATCCAACTTAATGCATACCATATGTTGTTCTTAATAAAAAATTGTCCTTATCGACTTTACAGTATAGCTTTAGAGTAAAGTTTAGCGATATGAAGAATTTTGGTTCGATTTTCATGCACACTTTTTCCTCCCAGATATTTGGACTATATAATTAAAGATGGAGCGGCACAAGAGGAAGTACCTTGAGAATATTGCGCTTAGGTATGGAGATCAAACTGTGGAGGAGTTCAGAAGAATCATTGAAAGAGATGAGCAAGTGATAAGAGCATGTTACTCAGAATCAATAGATTGGATTGACTCTCAAGAATTCATTGAAATGATGCTCCGCGACTCGGTGTTCATACTAGTGTTCTTTAGGCTGTATGGACCTATATACCTCGACAAAACAGGAGATTTTCTTTTCGACGAACCTAGTCACCAAAACACTATCTTTGACGACCTAATATTGCTTGAGAACCAACTTCCTTATGCCCTTTTAGAAAACCTATTCGAACCCTTCTACTCAAAGATTGAGGCTAACGTAACGTTCCGTGATGCTATCCTTCAAGGTTTCGAATTCCAAGGAAAAATCACAAGGGAAACAAAATTCTTACATTTTACAGATTTGTTTTGGTGTGTCCGTGTTGAGACGCTTGGTTTTACAAAAGAAAAGCAGATTAAGGCAAAACTCGAGAGAAGGGAGATGATAACGAGTCTTCACACAGCTGGAGAGCTAGAAAGTGCAGGAGTAGAATTCATAGGTTCTAAACAAGATGATGCATCACTGGTGATTAATTTTGAAGATGGAGTCTTGAAAATGCCTTGCTTCATAGCACAAGACTGGACCGAAAGGGTTTTGAGGAACATTATGGCATTTGAGCAATGTCATTACCCTAACACAACCTTTGTTTGTAACTATATGATTTTTTTGGACTTTCTCATTGACACTGAGCAAGACGTCGACTTGCTCGTCAACAAAGGTATTTTACATAAGTGGTTAATTTATTTATTTTTGTTATGGTTTGATCAACCACTGAATTTTACCTTGAGTTTTCTAATACATATTTATAACATAAAACAGGAGTCATAAAGAACTGGTTAGGACGTCAAGGATCAGTGACGGAAATGGTGAACAAGCTGTGTTTGGGGATAGTTGATTATGGCTCTAACTATTACGATATAGCTGAAAGCCTCAACAAATATTATGACAATCGTCTCAACAGATCCATTGCTACACTCCAGCGAGTCTATTTTAAAGACCTTTGGACGGGAACTGCTACCGTCGCAGCCGTGGTCCTCCTAGTGCTGACTTTGATTGGGACTGTAGCTTCCCTTCTCCAAGTGACGCAGAATGACAATACTCCCATGCCATCTCCACCTCCTGCACGTAATCCCTAGATTGTTTCATGAAATAAAACTATGTTTATTTGTTTTTTTTCATTTATATCTTTCAGTTCTGCAAAACGAATTTAACATATAACAGGGGGAGCTATAAGCTTCTATGAAATTTTAATATTATGAATGTAATGATGTTTGTTTTAAAATATTTAATCAATCATTTAATATTTGTGTTCCTACATGTATTTATTACTCGCAGTTAATTAATGGATCCCAAAAGGGCTATATTGTTGCTTTAGTGTTTGATATTGTTTGGTTGTTCTTGGAAAAATACTTAATGTGTATTAATCCACCAAATATAAAGATTTTTTAATACATTTTTTTGTATGATCTCTAATGGTTTACAAAATGGTAAGGCATTATATCATTTGGTAATTTTGGAAAAATACTTAACTTTTGTGCGTATTAACCCACTAAAGATAACGGTTTTTCGACTTCATTTATGATCTTCAATTGTGTCCAATATTAGTAAGGCACTGAAATCAATTGGTTATTGTGGAATCATACTCAATTTGTATTAACACACCAAATTAAGGGTTTTCAGAAACATTTCCGTATGTTCTTGAACGGTATTCAAAATAGTAAGACATTACTCAACTTTTGTGTATTTTAAACCCTTCGCGTGTAAGGATATTTGTACCCTTTTAATGATTTTTAACAGTGTCAAAAAAATATTAAGGCATTTACATCATTTGGTAATTTATAAAAAATATTCAACTCTCCGGTGTATTTACCCACCGTAGTTATGGATTTTTTTGTATTGAAACTTTTGAATTGGTATTAGTCCACGTTTCTTTAGATCATATCACATGTTTTTAATTTTCTATAATGGTAATATTTTTTATTTAAAACCAGTGAAATGATATGGTAAATTTTTTATAAGGGTTTATTTTCATTGGGTCATTAGCATAATGTCCATCTTTTTTAGATAATGTCACGTTTTTCTTTCATATCAAAATTTTTATTAAAAATGAGTGAAACAATATGTTTTGATAAATGTTTTATAAAAATCATAAGCTTCAGTCGTTCATAGGCATAAATTTTCGAGTATAGAAAGTTATATAATGTTTTTTCTTTGAAATTGAAATCTTAATAAAAATGCGTTGAACAATATCATTCATTGTTTCTAGATTCTATACCCATATTACTTTTACTATATTAGATTGTTTTGAGTTAAAAGAAAATGCTGTGATTTGTTTAGGCGATAAAGAGCTTATCTGATTGGCACAATGGGCCAAGAATAGGACTTGAAATTGCCAAGAAAACCGAAGAAACGTGTGTGTGGCTTATCTAATAGGTACAATTAATGAGTTTCACGTTGTACTTTTAAAAAACTTTGATAGCATAATTCGTTGCCCCAAGAAGAAATAAAATACACTGTAATAAAGGGGGGAAAAGTTAGCATAGGTTGCTTAAAGTCCGACGCAATATAAAAATGCTCTTTTTGTAGCTTCACATCTACGTAGTTTATTGCTTGATCCTCTTGTTTTGTGTTACACTTGCTACACTTCTAATTAATGTTTTCCTTTGTTGTTGTTGTTCTCTCTTTGCATTTAAAATAGTTTTCATCAACAAGGATTGAGCCATGAATTTCTCAAATGAACCGGATAATTTGTATTATGGGATCCCTGGTTTATGGCCTTTTTCGATTAGCGATGAGTACTGTTGCATCTATAGAGTACCGCACCAATTGCGGAAAGTGAATCCAGATGCATACACTCCTCAGATGCTCCTCATCGGTCCTCTTCAGTATTCTAAGAAAGCTGAAGCTCTTAAGCTCGCCAAAACCGATTTGAGGTATACAACACTTATCATCATATTGAAGTGCCTTTGTATGTTTGTTATATTGAGTTTGTTTTTTCTTTTTGGAAGGTTTTCTTGTGAGTTTATGTAATCCTCTATATATGATTACACGTTATAGTTTTTGTGGTTAGCTGGAAAATGTAAGTAAACCTAAATAATATGATTAAATATGAGACCATTAAATATCTATAAAATAATACTCGATGAATTAATAAAGTTTATGTCGTAGACTAGTTATTTAATTTAGATAGTGATCAATTAATACATCGTTGAATCATTATATCTATAAATTAATGAAATATCTTAAGTATTAATTTACAAAGATTTTCCATTGCTTTTCATATCTCATGCAAGAACAAAAATGTTAAGAAAACTGTTTACACTAATAGATCATCTCGATCGAGATCTAGTGTAAACATATTAAACTTAATAACTTATGTGATAAGTCAATGGGTCTACACTCTGCAGATATGTGGACTATATAAACATGGAGTGTTGCAAGAAGAAATACGTTTATGAAATTGCAAAAACATATGGGACTCAAACCGTTGAAGAGTTCAGGAGAATCATAAAGAAGGATGAGGTAATCATAAGGGCAAGCTATGCCGAAGCAACGAAGTGGATAAGTTCTTATGATTTCGTGGAAATGATCCTCCACGACTCAGTTTTCATATTACAGTTCATGATGCATTTCCAAGATTTAACCACCAGAAGGAAAAGAGACATTCTCTTCGATCAGCCTTGTCTCCTAAGCATTATTATAAAGGACCTCATGTTGCTTGAGAACCAACTTCCATTTGCCCTTCTAACCGAACTCTTCGAACCATTCTTCATAAAGGTTAAACCTGACCAAACATTCCGCGATAGAATCGTTCAATTGTTTGGATGTGAAGGTAAGATCAACAGAGAGGTGAACTTTAGACATTTCACGGATTTGATGAGGCATGTCCGTGTCACAACACTTGGTCTACCAGAAGAGGAAATTTACACACCTTTGCCTCCAAACCTTGTAGAGGTTATGCACTGTGCAGACATGCTAAGCTGTGCAGGAGTACATTTTAGGGTGGACACGGAAGATGAATCATCGTTGATGATTAAACTCGAGGGTAGAATCTTGACAATGCCTTGCTTCGCAGCAAACGAGTTCACTGAAAAGTTATTCAGAAACATAATGGCACTCGAGCAATGTCATTACCCTTCCTCAGCCTTTGTTTGTAACTACATTGCCTTCTTGTATCTCCTCATTGACACAGAACAAGATGTTAACTTGCTCATCAGGAAAGGTAAACGCTTTTTGTAAAGATATCAGTAAATACATATATAGAAACATCTCTTATCATTTGAAATACTTATGATTCTTATTATGTTTTACATTACAAAAGGGGTCATAAAGAACTACTTAGAAAGTGGTCAAGGATCAGTGATGAAAATGGTGGGTAATCTATGTGAAGGGATCGTTTTAAATGGCTCTAATTATTACACTATAGCCGAACAGCTCAACGAACATTGTAGAAGACGTCTCAACACTTTGTAAGCTTATTATTTCCTTTTCTCCATTTCTTAGTCAAAACCTCCAAATTTTCATTACACCATTTTACTTTCATTTGTTTCATAGACGAGTCAACATGTCCATAGCCGCACTTCGACGAGTCTACTTCAAAGATCTTTGGACCGGAACTGCCACATTGAGTGCCGTTGTTCTCCTAGTGCTGACACTGATTGGGACTGTGGCTTCAGTCTTGCAGGTTACGCATGACCCGAAGTCATGAGTGTAGATTTGTGATTTGTTAAACACCAAACAAAACTATATTAGGTTTTTTTTCCTTCCACAAAACTATGTTTTTATTATTAATATTTACATTCTTTACTCCATCAAAATCATTAATAATTTCCGACGCTATTTGTGAGAGATTTGGGAAAATTTAGGGTGAAAGTATTATTGTTTTTGTACCACTAAAAATTCAAATATTTTCTTTCTGATCCTTTTTGTAGATTACAATATTTTCGACATGCGTACATAAAAAAATTGAACTTATTTGTACATGAATGGCATTATTTTTTTAAAAAGTATGAAAACTCAAAAGAAAAAAAAAATCAAAACAGAAAGAAACTATTCATACTACTGATTATTTGTCATCACTGAACCACAATTGACCGGCTACGTAGCTTCATTCCTACATAATATAAATAATGGAACTCGATCTCGGGTGTGAGCAAGTTCGGAATCCCGAGATTTAAGGAATGCAGCAAATCTGGAATGTTCTAAAATATCCAACTGGATTAGCCTTCATAAGAACGTGCTACAAGTCGTCTCTATCTCTAAAGGAGCATGTCCAAATTCGATCATACCTCTAAAAGGATAAGAAATACACATAAGCACAACTCATCCGCTATACTAAGAAATGTGATACAAGCAAAAAAGGACATGAAAAAAAAGAAAAAAAATGGGCAAAAACTTCTAATTCAGCGAATTGAGCTAATTCCGATTTTAATTTTCCAGCTGTTTTACAGCGGTTTAAGTTCGACCTTAAGAAAAAATATAAAATAGAGCACCTAACAACGTATCTTCACAACAAAGAATTTTATATTTTGTAGTTCAAGGAACTAGTTGTTTTTTGCCTACATACCATCCGACTAATCCTTTGATGTGGGTTTAGTTGTCGAATAGCCCATTTACCAAATGTATTTTGAAAGGTTTAAAATGTGACACTATTTAGACTAGACAAATAAGAGTCATAAAAATTGTATATCAATCAATCAAAAAAAAAAATACATAAAAATGTGAAATACTTTTGTCATTATTTTGTTAAGGTATAGATGAGTTGAAAATGTAACTTCTTTCCACCATGAACGACCGAAATCCCAAATTCATGTAATAAAAACAATAACAAAATGGTTTCATTCCAGTCACCAAGTCTATATAACAGACCAAATCAATCATGTTTACCAATCACCACCGTGGTGACTTCCACTTCCACGATAAACAAAATATAATGTATGTGTGTGTAGAATAACTTAAACATAAACCAATTCAAGAACAAGAAACAAAGAAACATAATTCAAAGTCAATTGTCATTCATTTTCAAAGTAATCTCTAAAAACGAAACAACAAAAATGTTCACCCGTTATACTTTGAACGGCTAATCATTAAAAAAACACAACAACAACAATACCACCAACGGTTTTATTCTAGAGAGACATATACACTCATGCCCTCTCATCACTCGGTCAAATTAAAAACACCTTTCACTGATACAACAAAAGGGTTTTAATTCAACCGTTCCATGACCACTCCCCAATCACTCATGGTGGCTTCCACCATCACGAGGGTTAGCCGCGGTTCTCACCCTCGGCGAAACATACCTCCTGCAGAAGAGAGCACGCCCATCGATCATGAACCCGACCCTCTCTTTTTCACCCAAGATGAGACTTGGAATGAGACTGTGACGGAAGGTCACCTTCCCGAACAGCGCCGGCTGACCAACGGCACCCCTGTGCACATACACGCTTTCAACATTCATTGGGTACAACCTGTTCAAATCATCATATAAACATAATTAATAAACCAATCTGATAAACACACAAAACATGTAATTTATCGCAAAAACTATATACTATCAACGACACATATATATAAAATGTGCGTGTGATGAGATTCGATTTATAGTTTAGTACACTAAAGATATATACAATAACCAAGATGTAAAACGTGAACTACAACCTACTTAGTGTTATATAAACTAAAAACTATAAACCATCTACAAATCTAGAGAAACTGGACATTAGGGTTTAGTCACTTTCCAGTTAAAGAAGAGGAAGATCTGAAATTCCTTGAGAGGGAAACCATTGGAAAATGTAAAAAAAATACAGTTGGCATCGGCAAAAGATGGTCTAAATGGAATAGCGTCGGGATTTAGCGTAGAAACAATCATGGTTACACGATCTCTTCTTCTTCTTCTTCTATCCTTAGTTATAAGAATAACAAAGAGACGGCACACAAAATGTAAGGTTTTTTTGGTATCTATGAATACTAGGAAAGGGTGCGTAATGATGCATGCACCTGTTCGGTGTTTTTATGGGAATGTAGTTTTATACAGTGTATAGTAATCAAAATTTAATGCCGTTCTAAGTTCCTTTTTTTTTCCAATGTAACTTTTAAAATAAGGAGCGGGGGTTGTTAAATTTTTGTTAATTTTTTATATAAAATCCCGGTTAATAGAGAAACAAATAATTTATATATTTCAGAATATAGGTATGTATACTATTAGGTTAAACTTACCATATTTTATATTTTTGTCCCGATTCATAAATGATCAACAATAACTGAGACTTGGTTGAAAAATCAACAAGTTTTTTAAACAAAACTTGTTCCAATCTAGGTGCATCTTGTTTTGAGAGTTTCTCTAGAATGATAACAACTTTAAACTGAGGAAACGTATAACTTCAACAATATTTGAAATGGAGTATCAACTCAAACCAGAGTTGTAATCCAGTCATGTAACAAATGAGGCATTTGCCTCATCCCTCTTTTTTCAATTTTAGGGCCCCCAATTTTTATAATTTATTTCACAGGTATGATAATTATGATATATAAGAATTAATAATGAAAACCTTGTCGAAAACCAACATAGCACCAAAGAAACTAGCATTAGTTCCAGGCCCAATAGTTGTATAAGCTGAGCTGATAATTCTTCAAGCTTTGGAGTAAGGATAGACCATTCAGAGGGTTTTTGAAGAGTCTTGATGATATGGGCAGTATTAGATTCAAAACAAACATAGAGAATTCTCAAGCTTTTCATTGATTCAAATGCCCAGTTCCATCCCATTATTTCAGCCTCTGCTCGTTCTCAACTCCAACAAAGGAATGACGAATGTGGAGTAATACCTTCCCCCTTTGAGTCATCCAGCCATTGGTAATGGAATATTAGCTAACTCCAAATTTTGTCTTGTATGTGGTTGATTGAGTCATTCTCAGCTTCACACATTTTGCAATTGGTTTCAACATAAATACCTCGAGTTTGGAGCCATTCAGGTACCGCTAAAGCACCACTAAGAGCCTTCCAGAAGAACGTTCGAATTTTAAGCATTGTTTTCATTTTCCAGCACTTAGCTTTGAGACAATTTAGGGAAGGTTGAGCTTCAACTTCTCTCAACAATCCAGTTTATAGACACGTCCGGACAGTCAGCTATTTTATTATTTTCCCGATCGACTCGTATACAGGACTTGCACACTTTGAAACTTTGTCATCCACCACCATATGTTTGTGAGCACGTTGTCCATACTTGCATTCACCTTGCAACGATTTATCAAATCAACAAAAACTTGACAATCTCCTTCCATAATTATATATGTATAGCCCTTACACCACAGGTGTTAATTGTATGGCGTGGAAGAAGCTATACGCTTCGGCTTGTAATGATGTGTCACAGCTTCTTAAACGCGAGGTGCCTCCCGAGTGAAAATCCCCCCATACGATCATCAATCACCCAACCGGAGGTGATCATCGAATCTGGGTCAGTATAGCCTGCGTCATAGAGACTTGGCATGTGAACCGGTTTTGAATGGCCTTGTCGATAAGCTGTATTAGACTGCTCGAAGGCATGTCCATGGCCTCAAAAATGAAGATGCAAATTGTGTTATCATGGCATCGTCAGATCAGCCTGCAAAGATGTAACACTTTAGCATTAATGCCAAAAACCCCACTTACACAAATACATGGACTTAATGGGGACATATGTATATATAGCATTTAATATGTTTCGTAAGGAGAAAAATGCACCTTGATGATCAGCTAAATCACCACCTGGATTAAGAGATGAGAAGACTTAACATCCATGACGGAAAAGTCCTAGCACACCACTTCAACTACTTCACCAAAGACGACAACAAAACCTGTAAAAAAAATATCAAAGAAGCTGCTAGCAAACAACTTTAAGCACCCTTGAAGTAGACCTGCCTTAGGATGGACTACTGCACAAAAATGCTATACAAAAAACACACACACAATATTCGCATAGGTATAGTAACGTAGTATAATAAGTAATAAAACTCAACCAAAAATAAGAAAAGGAAAAAACCATCTTTCAAAACAGATTGTCAAATAGTTCTCAAACATATCTCGATCAACGAGACAACATGCAAGTGATCCCCCGTTATACTTAGAACGGCAACAATCACTCCCTTATTAATGAAAGTTCAAAAAGAAAACAACAACACAGAACTAAACATATAGTCGTTCTCATAACTCAGTCGAACTAAAACCCTTTCGTTGATACAACAATTAAAAGGGCTTAATCCGACTGACTCCATCAGAAGTCGGAATCAGTACCGGCGGCCTCCACTGCCTCTAGGGCCGACGCTGTAAGCCGGGGCTCCCAAGGGTCTGGACCTCTGTCTCGCAAACCTCTTACAGAAAAAAGGTATGTCATCAATGGAAAAACAGACCTGCTCCCTGTCCCCGAGCACATGGACAGTGGTCTCAACTTTCTTGAACGTCACTTTGCCAAACAACGCCGATTTACCGGGCTTCTTGTGCACGTACACAGATTCCACAGTGTTGGGGTACCACCTGATCACATACATGAATTTTAACACAAAATATGTAACATGTTATGTTTCTATATATTAGTATCCTCTAACGAACATGATTTAGTTAAAATGAGTTTTAAATTATTTTCTAAGAAAGAAACATAGCATTTGGGTAGGAGAATTGGTTCATTCTAGATTTTTATATTTTTTATTTTTTGAAAGAAATGTTAAACTGTTTTTCAAATAAAATAAATAAAAACTGTCTTACACGGAATGACACTGTGTTATATATTAGGATACACATAAACATGTGTTATGAGAGTTGGTTCATAGATTAAGGTATACATAACCAACATTCTTCATATATTTAATTTTTAATAAGAAATCTATAATTGTATTCGAACTAATAAATAAATATTGTTTTACACTGGAGTGCAACTGTTTTATAGATTATAATACGATAGTGTTAAGGCAAAAACAGACTTGCTCATCATGTTGATCCAGGAGGTTCCAGGGGGAGAGGGTCTGGGATGTGAACCAACATTCTTTGTTGCATCAGTAAGTTGCAAACAAATTGTAATGTAAAATCACGTTTTCAAAAAACATTTTATAAAAAACGAGTTATACAGCAAGTGCCAACTGTTTTATAGATAGGGTACACACATAAACATATGTGTGATGCTAATTAGTTCATAGATTAGAGTTATAACCAACATTCTTTGTATCATTTTTCCAAAGAAATGATGAATGCAATCGAAAACAACATTCTTTTGTTGCACCAGTGAATTGCACAAGATAATAAGATGCACAAAACTTAAAAACATCATCCATATTTTCAGATTTAGAGATCTTGAACATTAGGGCCGGGTTGGGTGATTACTTACCAATGGAAAAAACGATACAGCTGACTCTCCTGGAGAGGGAACCCGATANCAGTGAATTGCACAAGATAATAAGATGCACAAAACTTAAAAACATCATCCATTTTTTCATATTTAGAGAGCTTGAACATTAGGGGGTACTGATTACTTACCAATGGAAAAAACGATACAGCTGACTCTCCTCGAGGGGGAACCCAATTGAGAAAGTGATGAACAGAGTACGAACATCGATTGCATTTGGCGGAGACACGTACGGAGGCGCGTTAGGATTAAGCCTAGAGTTCATGGTTGCTCGCTCTCTCTTGTTTTTTTTTTCCAAATGAAAAACAACAAGAGATAGGCACAAAAATGTAGGGTTAATTAGTTTTGTGTCTAGACAAGGCGTACGTCAGGATGATGTAATGGTTATGGTATATTTTTTTTTATTATTATTATTTTGGTAGAATTTTTTTATGTAAGGAATATATCAAAATGTTGAAATGGCCTTATTATGAAATTTTTAAAAAATAATGGCCGGGCTTTTGTTAAATTCTTATAAAACTTCCCTCCATATGCATAATTTTTTAGAAAATTTGAGTGATAGGAAAGTAGAAGATTATCAAAAAAAGAAAAAAAATAGGAAAGTGCAAGATTTCTTCTTTGACTGAAAACAAATTCCTAATAGATTTCTTTTTTCTTAAGAAAGAAATCTTTTTTTTTGTATTTCAATGTATACGTGTACGGTTTACTAATTACGTTAATCATAGAAAATTTTATATTCTTCATCCCAAATTTTGTAAACCATAAACAATAACTGATATTTGGCTGGAAAAAAAAAAACAATTCTTTAAAAGTCGCATCTTTTCAAGTAAGTCAGATATTATTAACCATTATTATTTTATTTGACCCAAAAAAAAAAAATAGACTATTAATTAACCATTAAAATAAAATTCATTAAATTGACAAGTTAAAAATGATCATTATACTTTTGGTTTTAACACCAAGTTTTGTAATTTTGGTACAGCTGAAATATTGTATAGCCAGAAGTTAAGTATAGCATACATATATAATCTCTCAAAGTAAAAATAAAGCTTGAGATTAGTAAATATATTTATATAATATATTTTGTAACAACAACATTCACAAAAGCTTTAAGCCCTTAACAATGGTCAAATCTCAAAAAAAAAAACTCAAATGAAGAAGATTCATCCACAATAGCTTAACACTTCACAGTTTAGTTGCAGAGCAATGTGTCCCGCGTTGCATTCCCAGTAGTCGCGTTAACCCTGATGAATCAAGGGGAAAAAAAAATATCAAACATACATTAATCAGATTCAGTTGAAAATCAGACTTAGAATATGATAGATTATAAGAATTTTACCCATCGGCGATTTTGCATAGGTATTCTCGTTGATCATCTCTTAGAGGAACGTCAGTGAAATCTAAATCCACATTCAAATAATACACATGAAAAGTATCAACTGTAGGTGAAGCTTTAAGATGATAAAGAGAGGTGCTTAATGATTGTGATAATGAAAGCTTTATTCATGTTACCTGCTCCTGTAATGTTTGATCCCTTAAATGATGTGTTTCCGGTAGCAGTTGCTCCTTCCAAGTTAGCGTTCGTTAAATTAACCTGCCAAAAATGCAACATTTCAACCATTAATGTCAAAGATTGTGTTTGTTTTCCTAGCTTTACACACTTAGACGAATACTGAAACACATGGAGACATATATATAACATTAATATGACCTTTGTTACGTTTGCCAAGGAGAAATCTGCACCTCGAAGATCAGCTTCCGATAAATCAGCACCTGAATTACAATATGATAAGATTAAAAGTTAACAACAAGAATGAGAAGTCATCTCTATTACAGTTCTTCTTAATATTCAACAACGAAAACAGAACAAACCTGTTAAATCTGCATCGAAGAAGCTAGCACCTAACAACTTTGCACCTTTGAAGTTGGCTTGCCTTAGGATAGACTGCAAGAAAATGTCATCAAAGAGCCGATGATCATACTAAAAACTTGATGTCCAAAATGATCTATAACAGTCGATAATCGAATAAACAGAAGAGAATATATATGTACCGTCTTGAAGTCCTGTCTGATAAGAGTCTGCCCACTGAAATCTTTGCCCGATAAGTCCTGTCCCCTAGTGACTCCTTGTCCATAAGGACCTCCACCCTTTCAATTTCCATCCACACATCAAACCAAAAAAAAAAGCTAAACAAAGTAAGTTTTATATCATACTCAGAATGAAATGAAAGTTACAAATCACAAAAAAACCTAAACAACATTATCAAGAGACATTTTATTGCTACAAACACATTCAATGGTTTTCAATCTAAATAAGATGAGAAATTTCCATAACTAACACAACATTTACTCACAATTCACCATATCCACTCTCTACTTATACTACATTTCTCAATAACTTTTGTATCACTTGCCTAAAGTTCCAAATTCTTAATAACTAATCCCAATTGTGTAACATTACATTACAGTTAAAGGTAATTATGATATAAAGTTACCTTAAAAGCAAGAGCAGGATCAACAAAGAAGAGAGAAGCAGAGATAAGTACAAGTAAACTCCTCTTTGAAACCTCTTCTCCTAATGACCAAACCACACTTCTCAATGGACTACCCACTTCTTTACCTTCCTGTCCAAACCCACAAACACAAAATCAAAAAACAAGAATATCTTTTCTTGAGGAATCAGAGATTGAAATAACAAAAACTCAACATTTTACCTGAGGGAAGCTAATGTAACACTGAGGACGAGAAGAAGTAGAGTTAGGGAGAGAAGATAGAGATGGTTTTAGAGAGATGTTGCTGCAAGGAAACGAGACGTTGCTAAGCATGACCATCTCTTCTTCAAAACGAATCAATGACTCTGTTTCAGTGGATGAGCCAAAGACACTTGTGGATATACTTTGTTGTTCATTAGTATTTTATGATCAATGCAAATTAGTGCTTGAGATAGGCCCATTTCTCTTGGGCTAGAATAAGCCCAACATATTTTGTTAATAATTCGTTAGGTGTGTATTTTTAGAAAACTTGATATTCATATCCTCTCCAGGGTGTATTCTTAAGATTAGTAGTTTTGAATATTTGTTTTCTTAGTAAAAAGATTCTCTTCAATCATCTTAAAATGCAAAGGTTAGTATATTTGCTAAAAACCTTGTATTTGTATACATTTTCTGAATTACCTTAAGAAATATTTGCAAATTATCATTACTATAACTAATAATACCGGATTTTGGAAAGAAAAAATCTATATCAAAATCATAATCAATTAGCAAGAGGATTTTTCATTTCAACACAAATCCTTTAAATAGTTGATGGAATACTACACATTATACTTTCCATTATTATTCAGATATTAGTCTCGAACCGAATTTACAATGAGAGTAAGGTTAATGTCTTCGTATGTTTACAAAAAAAAAAGAAAAAAAAATTGTAAACTCACCAAGGCACTAAACTTAGTCTCATTGCCTGCCTCTCTACCCAAACAAGTGAATAATGATCAAAACTAGTTTTCGGACAGAACCGAGATCACGCACAAGTCACATGGAAAACAGCTGTAAACACACACACACACAGACAACACCAAAACGCAAGAATCGATGTTCTGGTAATAATAACATCATGAGTTTAAGACAGGAAGAGGGCATAAACGTATTTTAACAGCGATGAAATCCAAATGATTGGTGTCCGGTTAGAGAGAGACAATAGGACACGAGCGAGTGTGGTGATGAAAAGAAGAAAGACTTTGGGACAAAACTCTATTATTTTGACACGTGGACACACCTTCACGTGACCTCCCACGTGAATTCTTTAATTTCACAACTCACACACGTCCTTTGCTATTTTTAATTCTTTTACACATCTTATTACTAATCTGAGAGTCATGTGGTTATCACTCGCCATGTCTCCTTGCAAATTTTTATAAAAGAAAAGTTCTTGAAAACTTTCTGCTTTCTATTTCATAAAGATTGCTAAAGGACATTACATTAAATTTTATTGTTTTCATTGCTTAACCATAGATTGATACTACTTAAGAATTACAAGATTGATATATATGATTCCAAAATTTTTATGAAAGTTGATCAATAACATAACAAACAAATCACGAAGATCAAATGTAACTGTTTTAACAAAAAAACAAAAAACTATTTGTTATGTTATATATCTAACATTTAACATTCAAGTAATAACATATATGTTATGATATATAGCATAACATACAGTTTCTCATTATGATATATAGCATAATTAACATATAGTTTCTCATTTAACATTCAAGTAATAACATATAATTTCAGATGGCGTGATTTATACATTTAACATTTAAATGTAAATAGATTAAATGTAACTATGGAATAGCTCATTCATTGAATTTTCTAATAAATCTAAAACATGATATCCTTTTGATTAGTTATATATAACAATATAATCTCACGTTTAATGAGATTGATCTCTTATTTTGTTCCATTGAGAATTATTTAAACAAATGGGATCATCAGAT
Source organism: Aurinia saxatilis (assembly GCA_900406295.1). Classification (NCBI taxonomy): domain Eukaryota; kingdom Viridiplantae; phylum Streptophyta; class Magnoliopsida; order Brassicales; family Brassicaceae; genus Aurinia; species Aurinia saxatilis. The sequence continues at coordinate 999 of OVAP01001675.1, read as the reverse complement.
ATTTTGATCCGAAATAAAATGTTCTATATAACAAAATAACCTTAATTAGGGACACCGACAAATTCATTCCGATAGAATTCGATTTAAGTTTCACCTACTCAAATAATACCACTGGGAATATATTTGCTTTTCTTTCTCTAGTTTTAGTTATATAGTCTCCGCATGCATGTGAACAGCTTTTATTCTGATGTCTTATACTCATGTCCAGCGTAGTAGCATTGTGTTTTTTCATTTCAAGTCTTAGCATATGATTTCTAAAATTCTATTTGTAATTATCTCAACTATATTGATAGTTCGATACAAATTGCACGGTTAACAAATAATAAATTGATAATATTCAATCAAATCTTGGAACGGATCGGTCCAAAATAAATGACGGGCTCCCCACGTGAACATGTGTAATGATTAAGCTTTCGAGTAAATTGTTAGATACTACAATGTGGTACGTGAAAAACTATAATAATTATTTTGTAATGATTAAAATTCGCTCAGCCAACAATTATTGATGGAGATGACTATTATTTATAGCTACACACTAGGGTTGAATGAATTCAATTTTTTCACGTCATTGGTGAACGAGTTATTCGTATAAAACATATGTTCGGGAAAAATATTATGAATTGTACTTACAAGTATTATGTCAGATTTTAATTCTCGACTAATTATTAAGAGTAGTTAGTTAATTTCACGTAAAAAAAAAAATCAATTTATGATCTAAATTCANATTCTCGACTAATTATTAAGAGTAGTTAGTTAATTTCACGTAAAAAAAAAAAATCAATTTATGATCTAAATTCATACACTACAAGAGTGATGTGATATAGTCACAAAATTTGATACAACTTTTGTTTGTAGCAAATATTTGCAACAAACTATTACAATTAGCCACATTTTTTTTTTTTTTTAATTTGTAGCAAATTTGTGAATTTTTGAAGAAAATCTTTTTAAAAAAAATTACAAAAAATTATAGTAGCAAAATAGCTACAAAAGTGTAACATA
>OVAP01001674.1:0-22661 GCA_900406295.1 Aurinia saxatilis | reverse complement strand
TTGTAAAGCCGCAGAAAACTCCAGACCTCTAAAGAAGTAAAGTCCTTGTAGGCTCACCCGCTCCAATCAGCATTCGAGTGATGCGATCCTGAACAATACAGAGCCAACATCATTAATAAATGGCAACCAAGTAATGCAAGACTTATCCAAAATGTGCATTCGACTTAAAATACAATCATCTTGTTGTCTAAGTCAACATTCCAGTAGTCTGTAGAAACTGACCAAGTCTTGTCTTGTTAACAAAAGCTGTAATTGCAACAACATATTAAACATTTCGAAGAGAAAACAAGAAAGTAGTCAAACTTTGGCGACATGGGTTTGCCTAAAGCCGAAAGTGCTGATCGAAACATAGCATTACAATGTTGTCTTTCTCGGATCATTTATTGTTCTGGATTGTAGTGGCATGTCTAGATGAAATGAATTGATCAGAAACCGCCTAGAGACGTTTGATTGATTGCAAACCAGAATATGAATCTGAGTTCACAGTGAAGACTGAAGAGTTACGTAGTGTTTTAAGATACGACTAGACCATATTTCTGTGTAACGTAATCTCTCTTTTGGCCTTTTGTTTTAGATTATTACGGTGTCTCTGGTTTTACTCTTGTTGCAGTACTCTGTTTCCAAATTTTGACCTTGACATAAAGTATCTTAAAGACTGGGCCCAAAATAGACTTAGGCCGAGACTGGATCACATCGGCCCATTATAAACTTGCCAAAAAAAGCATGACAAAATAATAAAACTTCTGACGAAAGTTTTTTTTTTTTTTTTNTTTTTTTTTTTTTTTTTTTGTCAACCTGACGAAAGTTTAGTTCCGTAATAAGATTCGTGGATCCGGAAATGTCTGCGTAACAGTAGCGCATAAAAACCTGAAACTATGTCCTCAGCTTAACACATTCTCTACAACTTGTACTCACAACGAATGATGAAACAGTGTTTAGTTTCGTAATACAAGGGGGAAAAGACAGAACAAAAAGAGAAACAGTAGGACCCATCATTCACATGTGACATTGGTACTTTGTCGGGAAAACATGAAATATTACTACAAAAGTGCATCTCCCTTTTTTTTTCCCTTTCTTAAGCAATATAGCCACCATTACCATTCCCATTACCATTACCACCCACTCACGCCACACGCCAATGAAATAATAATTACTTCTGTTTTTCACTAATTTCCCTCTTAAACTTTTTAATTTTATTCCAATAACACCCTGTCTTTCTAAAAATGTTCCATTATTGATTTCTACTCCATACATCCTACCATTTCAGTTTCCTTTTATATAAAAAGAAATCGAACCGTTATATAAAGTAATCAAAATTGGGACCACCGAAATACCAAAGAAAATGTTATTAGTACCAAACTACAATCATAGTCTAAAGTTCGTACTAAATCCAAAAGTTAATCTTGACTAATATTATCCAAAAACCCAACCTAGTCAACATTTAACAACTAAGTCTCTTTCCTTTTTCATTTAACAAAAACTAAATAGTCTCAACTAATACAACAAGACACCGTCATAAAATAGCAACCTCTCCACATTACTTCAACTTGTAAAACCTATTTTTTACTCCATTTCAGAAAAAAATAATAACACAAATTGTCTAATGAAGTAAATCAAGTAATCAACTAGAAATAGACGCAAATTGAATATAAAATTTTGCTCGAATGTTTTCTTTATACTCGTCCGTGATTCAGTGTGAACATAAAAAAAAAAAAAGAAGAAGAAGAAGAAGAGAATAGTAAAAAAAAAATGATTTTGACCGCGGGATGACTTTCCTTTTTTTACTCACTTGATCCAAGCGTAAACAAGCAAAGAGAATCCAAGACCATTACCGGAACCACCACCGGAACTTCCTCCACCGCCGTACTCGGCCTCATCGGCACTACTAGCCCATTCCAAAACCGAGGAGCTACAAGCCGAAGAAGCCGAAGACATGGAAATCGAAGAAGAAGAAGAGCTTCTCTTACTCTTAACAAACCTCTTCCTCATTTTCCTCCACTCCACAATCCCTTTAATCCCTAAACTACTCCCAACACTACACTGCTTCTTCTTCTGCTGCTGCTGCGGTTTCCACAAAACGACGCCGTTTTCTTCATTCTTCTTCTGCGTTTCCATCATAATCTCCTCCTTCTCATCCGCTTCTGGATCACTCTCGAATCTAAACATAAACACAGCATGTCCTCCTCCACCTCCACTACTTCCACTACTTTCACAAGAAGAACTAGTTTTATTAAACAACCAATTATAAACATCCCAAGAGATCTGAACAGAGACACCATCAATCTCAACTTTCTCATTCCCTCTAAACTTCCATCTAAGCCTCTTAATAACCAACACCTGTTTCGAATCCACACTAAAACACAACCTCGCGTCTTCGTCCACACGACAATCAATCGATATCTCTCTGTTCTTACCTCCAAACCTCGCTTTCGTCATGAAAACTCTAGCTCCAAACACATGTTCTTTCCTCAGAAGCAGAGCTTGCGGATTCGTCGGAGGTTTAACAGATTTACAACGAAAGTAAGCTTCTTTAACAGAGTCTCCGACAAGAAGAGCCATCTCGTTGTCGACAACAACAGCTATGTAGAAACCGGATCTGGGTTCGGATCCGGAGTCGAATTTGGCCTTGGTCAAGTCCCAAAAGACTTGGATTTTGGGAGAGACGAAGCGAGATCCACGTTTTCTCCAGAAGGTGTATGTGTTGAGGTTGAGGTGGAAGGAGAGGGAGGAGGAGAAGGAGAGATCGGTGGAGGAGAAAGAGAGAGGTGAAGAGTGGTTGTAGTAGTCTTGTGAGTGGAGGAAGAGGTTTAGTGAGTGTCCTCCTAAGAAAGTACGTGACCAGGTTAAGTAGAACACCCCGTGATCTGTTTGGTATAAACAAGTTGTGAGATTCGGATCGCCGGAGACTAAGGGTTGTTGTGAAGACGGTGGTGGTGGTGGAGGAGGTGGTGGTGGGTTGTGATCGGAAGATGGTCGGAGCCAAGCTGGGATGTGACGAGACGGAGACATTTTGTTGTTGTTGTTTTGTTCTGGTTTTGGAAGGAGGAGGAGAGAAAGAAGAAGGTAGAGAGATTTTTTCGGGAGTTGTGTTTTTTTATTTATGGGAATTTATAAAAATATGGAAATGGATTTCTGAAATAGGAAAGTTTTATAAAGTTATTGTAATGATGTTTGGCTCGAAACATACGTAACACAAAGGAGGAGAAGATTGAAGGTTGGAAGTTTTTTTTGCAACTTGTGAATGAAATTTGGACCTGCGAATGTAGAGGTGAGGAACTGACTTTTTCAACTTGACTTAGAGGGACGATTTTTTGTGAAGAATAACCATACAAATTCACAAATAATTTGTTCTTTCTTTGTGTGTTTTTTTTTTGTGAAGTGGGTAGGAGACTAGGACTATGAGGACACTGTCACAGAATATGTGTTACCGTTTGTATTTTACCTATCTTCTTTTGTTGTGACATTATTTCATAGAAGAATGGGTATTACATATTTTGTATTTGTTATTAGGCTGATCTATTCAAAATACATTATGCTACTTATTCAAATATATTTAAACACCTAATTCAAGGGCCAAAAACTTTTATTACAACATTCATATAGCCAAAATTAAGGGGTGTGTTCAACAAAGAATTTTGAATTATTTGAGTAACAAGTTTTTAAATGTTTTGGATAATTATGGAAAGTTTTTATGAATTTCCCTCCAAATTCCACATACGACCATATGATTTAGGTCTTTCTATTTCTAACTAAGCAAATCCCTCTAAACACTACAAAATCACGAAAAACTGAATGTTTAAATTTTTTCTAATAATAGGGGATTTGGTAGTATTTTAAAAAAATCACTAGTTCAATAACACTGATTTCTTAACGAAATTTTAAATTGCATGCTTCAATAACATAGAACTTGCCAAATTACTCTAAATTATTCCAAATACATAACTGAATACACCCCTAAAATGGTATGATTTCAAGGTAAAAACAACCAAAATTCAATAATATTTTTTTGTTAAAATTGACAAAGCAGATATGTGCACTATCTTCAAACCAAATAAAACTAAATTGAACTGAATATAATGAGAAAACGATTCTATCTTAAAAGATTAAGGTGTGGTCTGATTCGGATATTTTCAGAAATTAAACCTAATTAAATTGAGGCTATATGTAAGCTAATTAACACTCAAATTATCAAATTTTATCGACTAGACGAAACATAAATTACTTGGATTACTAAACGTGTCCTAAAATCAAACTATTTACAATATAGTTCAGTCTCATAAATTTTAAATGATTTCAATTAAATTTAAAACTAGTCGAATCGTATATTTTTGCTTTTAATTCAATACAAACTCCATATATATATTATTTGGAAATCTAAATAAACCCGTATTGAACACTGGAGTGATAAGCATAAGACCAGACAAAACTGTCGAATATATCGAATTAAGTACTTAATACTAAGATTATGAATAGAAAAGTGGATAAATTGGTTCATGTCAAATAAATAAAATACGGGTCAAATATATCGAGCAGATAAAACAGTCAAATTTTACGTGAGTGGTAACATTATTTGATTCGTTTTTTTTTTTTTTGAGCAAAAAAAACAAGAGCGGGTCAAATAATATTACCACTCATGTAAAATTTAAGTGTTTTATCTACTCGTTTTTAATACAATTTTAAATTGTAAACTTTAAATGAAAACAGACCGAGTTATTTTACACACTCTTGATATATCATTAGAACATGAGTATATCGATTTGTCTTTTAGAAACAGTAAAAAGGTGTATTAGTCTCTAAGCATTGATAAACTGTTCGACTTTGAGGAACATGATATAATAACTACCTGCACACTTGACACTTCATTGGAGAACATAATCAATAGGGAGATGGTGCCTCAATAATTTCACACTGTGTAACCTGTAAGTGATTTAAACATGCCCACTTATAGCATCCATCTAAAAGTAAAATTAATCACACTTCTAATAAATCTCCCTCTGTTTGATATCAACTATTACACCGAATCACCTATGTACACCTAATCTCTTAAAAAATTATACATATTGAGAAATTAAGAAAATTAGACAATTGCACTTATATTATATCATATTTAGTCTGATCAATACTGCTAAATTTGGTAGACAATTTACGATGCATCCCCTCCTGCTGGCGAGAACAACTAAAAATAATTGGTTTGGTCGAATATTTATATGGTATAGTTTATGAAAACATCGTTTTCGATAGATAAAGATTAATATTAATAAAGTCGTATTTTATTGTTTCCTTGAGTTAATCGGATACGTTGGCAGACAGCTAAAAGGAGGTGGATAAGTACTCATTGAGTCATTGAAAAAAGGCATATCCTAATTATTAATTTTGATATCTTTTATTTTGTTAGATCTGTATTTCGTATGCTATAAAACAAAATGGGTTTTGAATCGTTGGCTTCACGAAATTAAATCTGTGAGACAGCCAAACCTCTTCACATTATTGTATACACATGTATAATAACAACCAATTTAAAGATATGGTTTATCTGTATAATAAAATGATTGTTATACACCAGACATGTAACATTATAAATTATCCCAACAAGAATTAATGAAAATATTTATATGATGAGGAAAACAATTTCATTTCTTCTTTGAATAAAATTCAAATTTTATTCAAAACAATATTGAGGTAAAAAGTGTTTTACTCCCAACTTATTTACAATAATAAAAACAAATCCAGAAAACTACCTCCCACAAATCTCATACCACCGCTGCATTGCAATCTCTATTTTGATAACTCTCCTTATCGAGATAAACAATTTTATTAACTAAGATGTGATCCAATCGTAATTAGTCGTTTTAACAAAATTTAAATCATTTTGGTTTGTGGTTAGAAATAATATGTTACTTCGTATGTTTATTAATATATGATGTTTTAGATTTTTACACAGTTTAAAAAGACTTTACAAAAAATAAAAATAAAATATGTTTAATCATCAATTACAAAACAATTCAATCAATAATAAAACAATATACAGAATTCAAATAGCAAAAAATTCAATAAATTTTGCATAAAAATTTGAAAACATCACTTATATAAAACAGAAAAATCAGTAAATTTTGAAACAAAAAATATATTTTTTAAAAGGCCGAAAAAATATAAATTGCTTGTATTTTTAAAAGGCGAAAAAAAAGAAGTAAACGAATGATTGAAACAAGTAGTATAAACAAGTAACTGAATCACTCATTTACTACTTGTTTGTTTATACTACTTGTTTCAGTCACTCATTTCTTTTGTTCATTCTATCCGAAACCAAGACGATCGTTTCAACTTTCAAGCTTTAGCTGCATACGACCATCCAACAAATGACAATCAAATCTTTAGTTGAGTGGTTTACATGTTAGTATACAAACTTACACGTAAGTATGTAACACATTACCTTTTAGAACCTAAAGTTGTAGTATAAGTAAAAAAAATTTTAAACACTAGTATAATTTATCCAATTTTAGTTCTTTAATCAATCAATCAATTAATTGCTGTAGCAAAAAAACTACATATTCAAGTATGCTTGTGGAACTTACATAGAATCTTGGATGTTTACTTTGAAGCATTTGAAAATTAGACATAGAGTGAAAATTTCTAAAAGTAACAAATGAATATATGTTTTTTGAAAAGGAACTAAATTCTAGTTTATAATTTTCCTCTTACATAATATTGATTGGTTTGTAAGAAATTAAGAAAAATAAAAACGAGGAAGAGCAATGGTTGACTAGAGTTTCTTCTCATATGTGGAAGACTAAGACCAGGTCAGTTTGAAACAACAAGAAACACGCTTTTTTAAATTACTAGTATTCAACTTAACCCTCCATCTGGCCATCTCTCGAGTCTGTCGACCTTCGTTTTCTTAGACTGTCCCTCCTTTAGATTCTCCAATTCAACTTTTTCATTTTTTTTATGAGACCCACCTCCATTAATATCTTTGACTAAACGACACTTCTTTTGTCTGTGTTTTGGTGATGACTCCTGCGTGTATGATTGGTAATCTTCCTATTGAATGAGAAAATATTTTGGCTTTTCATAAAATTAGTACTCCCTCTCTTTCATAATATAAGCAGTTTTCAATATTTTTTTGTTTCAAAATATAAGCAGTTTTAAAAGTCCAATGTAAAAAATAAATATACTTTTAAATTTTATTAGCTTCCAAAAATATTAGTAGGTTTATTTATTTTATTAATTAAGAAAATAAAGCACTTTTTGTAAAATATGTGAAAAAATAAATTTTCTTAATATGCGTGTTTTTAATTAAAACTGGTTATAAATTAAAACGGTAGGAGTAATAAACAATGTGACAAAACCGTAGACATAGGTTATGCCTATGTTCCAAAACATATAGGTGGTCGCCGAAACTAACCCACCGTACCGTGATTCCTAAAAAGTCTGAACCGGTTTATTAAAACATTGTCTAGATAGAACCGAGCCAGATCACAAGCGGATCAAATACGAACTAGCCGCCGCATCTGGTTGATCAATTTGTCCGGTCACCATATTACCGAAATATTTGCTAGTTCAGTTGGTTAGTATTTCAAAAAATATATAACAGATCACGGTTTAAGTAATTCTTTTATTTTTCTTACGACCACTAAATGTTCTGGATCGGTTCTACACCTAGATTGGTTCATTTGTAAATTAATCACACGTATATTTATGACTCAACTAGAAGTCTAAAAAAGAATGAATATTGGTACATAAGATCAAATTTGGTATTTCATGTTTATCAAAAAGGTTCTTGGTGTTTATTGTTTACCACACGCCCCTGCTAAACCTACATAAGTTTTTTCATTTATTTGCTACAACATATGATTTCATTTCCTTGGTTATAGCTGCTTAATTGTAGCAGTATGTAATTAAAGAGATCTATATAGTTATTAGTAAGATCCGAGAACCTTGCAAATGGTATAAATTGTGAAGATATAGACCAATCACAGGCACAACAATAGTACTTATCTATTGCTTGTACATCACATTTGAACTTATTAGCATCATCACAGTGAAGGTGTGTATGTATTAAATATATATATTCATGATTTATGATCGAATAATCGGCGGAATATTAGCCGCCGCGAAGTAATTGAGATCTACGACGACTGTATATGGTGGTGGGAAATAGCAGGTTCATGTCTCGAAAGTCATTAGTTTATTGGAAAAATATACGTACGTAAATGTGAACCACTGCTGCATCGAGAAAATAATTTTAGGGTAGGGTCCACCCACGTAGAAATATTCTTCTGCGAACACGAGATTCGTAGTAAGTTAGTAACTAGTAGTAAGTACCACATTTGTCCCAACCGATCATTAGTTTGTTCTTTTCCCGGTTCCTCTTTGTTCTCTAATCTTTTTGATTAATTGAGTGAGAATCTCAATAATTAATAAACTCACGTATTTAAATTTAATCATTGTATAGTTACTATAGTCCGTTTGGTTATACATCATGTGACCATTCGCCATCTTTCGGATTATGCAAAATGGGTTTTTTCAAATCCAACTCATATCTGATCCAAATTTTTGTATCGCACAATGAGTAATTATTCGCTTAAAATGATCATACAATATATTCCAATATATAAGAAAACAGGTCTAATGTAGAATAAAGCATCCAAATTATCAGTTTGGATAACTAAAAAAGAGCAGTTACTTCGTAGATAGACCTGTACTATGGTCACTTAATCTATTTCACCATGAATTTTTCGTCTCTTTATTTAATGTCATGAAATTTTTAATTTTATAATTTTAATATATAAACTTTATGTACTCTTCATATATAATCAAATAAAATTGAACAGATCATAAACCGAATAATTAGCGATGTGAAATCATGTTAGTAAATAATTAAATATCATATAAAAATTAAGTGTAATTAATAATGAATTACAGAATCCGTAAACCACAATTAAATTTCCCAAACCCATAATTATTAAACCAAACTTAAACCAATCTAAACCGTAAACCACTTAATCTCTTACTCGTCGACATGAATTAAAAAATATTTGGAGAAAAAAATTAGGTCACGGTTGAGAGATAGACGAAACTGAACAGAACCAGAAAGACGAGCATTTCGTTGGTATACCCCGAATTGGTGCTCTCATGACCACTTCGCTTGAACATGAAGAAAAAAAAGAGTTGCTCATCTCATCCATCTCTCTCAATTAAATTGGTGTCCAGTCTCAATCTCTCTCAATCTCGTGACATCTCTCTCAGTCTCGTGATCTCTCTCTCAATCTCTCTCAGCCAGAATCGTCGCTTTCTCTCAATCTCTCTCAGTCGGAATCATCCCTCTTTCTCAATCTCAAACTGACAAACCCTAATTTGTTTCCCCCCAAATCTTTTTCAATTCGTGGCAACGAGTAAAAGAAGAAGTGGTTTACGGTTTAGGTTGGTTCATGTTTGGTTTAACAATTCTAGGTTTGGGAAATTTAATTGTGGTTTACCGATTCTGTAATTCATTTTAATTACATTTAATTTTTATAATATTTAATTATTTACAAAACGTGATTTTATATCACTAATTATTCGGTTTAATATCAATTTTATTTGATCATATATGAAGAGTACATAAAGCTTGTGTATTAAAACTATACAATCAAAAAATTCATAACGTAAAATGAAGAGACAAAAAGTTAATGGTGAAACAGATTGAGTGGCCATAGTACATTTCTATCTTTACAATCAATCCCTTGCATAAACATGGCCAAAATAGTGAAAAATCATGTTTTACCGGGTTCGATTGCTCAATACTTGGAAAAAGTGGTAAAATCAGCTAAATAAAACGTAATTTTACTTTTACCATGGACGATTGAGTAATTTTGTTGATAAGCATTAGCCAGTCATAATAAAAATATATAAAGAGGCCAAATCCATATCTACTATATAAAAGAGAAGGACACTCTCCATGGTAAGGACAAATGGCTCATTGTGAGGATAACGCATATCCTCATTTGACATTAATGATAACTTTTAATTAATTAATAATAATAAATAAATTAACAAAAACACACACATATATATATATATATATATATATATATATATATAAATATATATTTACTACAATCCATAATTGATAACATCATTTTAAACCACCTCCTTATGATTCTATAGTAATTTGACAATTTGTTTTTAAATAAAACTATAGCAATTTGGTTTTAAAAATATATACTTATTAACAACAATATGACATGATAATATAACGTGACAAGAACCAAAACTCCACCTAAAATAATCAATGTAAAAATCACAAAATAAAAGCTTTATTTAAATAAAAGTAAATATTTTTGGCCTAATTAAACATAGACTCATTCACAATTATATTAGATGAGAACCAATTATTCAATTATTAAAAGAAAAATTCACAGTGTATTTATGTTTATACTATGGTTTTCCGAGCCTACAAATGACTTGATAATATCAAATTTGGTTAGCTTTCTTTTACTTTAAAAATATGGTATGTTTTATAAGTTATGGTCTTGTAATATTTTAGGGATTGCCAAGTTTTATATTTTGTGACATTAATATGGTTACTTGTGTTGGTTAAATAATATGAACTTCTCACCCATGGTTTAGAGTGTTTCAGGCCCGCATGAGCCGCATCAGTCACCAAAATTATTGGGAATTTTTTCATGTCTCAATTATTAGAATTATGTTTATTTGGTACTAAATATCCTTCCCTTGATGCTCGGTTCCCTCAATACATTTTTATTTTGGAAAAAAAATTAAAGCTAAAAATCAAAAAACGTTTTATAAGAAATGTATTTTGATATTGCTTGTTTAATGAGAAAAATGGTATGCTGATATGGACTCTTATTTTTGTTTTGTTTTTTGTCTAGATAACTAATATTCGTGTAAAAAGATCCAGTGATCTATCTAGCTATAAATTTTGATATCTTCACATTTTTTTATAAATTTAAATAAACAATGTGCCCCATCACATGTGTAGATCCACCATTCTACACGATTGTTCTTTCTTATTGAGAGGATGAAGTATTGACTATCATAGTCTTTTAAAACTAATTGTTTACTCTGAGTTTGCTTGGTAAGATAGCCAGATGAAATTTGATTATCCGCATCTCAAATCACTGACTATATTTTTTCTTTTAAACTTTCCTAATAATACTCCATTTGGCACTCACACTCACAAGTTACTGAAGTTTGTATGGTTTGAAGTGGTATTCTCACAACTACTTTTCTTTGTAATATAGTGGAACTATCAAAGATTTAAAAATTGTGAAAGATATATAGCATTGCGGTGAAATATGATTATCAATTTGTTCTTATATTACAAAGAAAACATCATTAACAGAAAACTATAACGAAATAAAATCCGCACGTACGTAGTGCGGGTATTCACCTAGTATACCATAATAATTCACGTTTCTGCTCGTGATTTGTTCTTTTGTCTTCTTCCTCATTTTATTTTCCAAAACCTTTTTACCCCTTTTTTTTGTTACCTAGCCAGCTGCCTACCCGGATCGAATTATTTACCGCATTGGTCCGGGTTAGAAAACCACCGGTTTTATTCCAAATCAATTTCTATACGATTTTGGTCCTTTTCCGGTTTGGTTTCGCAAGCAAACTAAAACCCTTATTACACTCTTCTCCGACGGCGCCATAGCTTCTCCTCTGCGAAATCGCCGGCTAATATTATTTCTCCGACGACTTTCAGCTCGCCGTGATATATCTGACAGGTACATTTATTTTGAAGATTGACAATTGAAATTGTTTTAGGGTGAAGTCTTTGTAATATGCTTCAAATTCGAGTTGTGTCTTTAGGTGAAGAAAGGATGAATTTTGTTATTGTTAGGTGAAAGATTTAGAGTTCGAGCCATAGCTTAAACTCTTGTGAAGCTCAATTAATAATACCTTGTTGGCTTTTTTGTTCTTGTTCTGCTTTTTGTAACTCTGTACTTGATTGCTTGTAGATTAGTAGATAAGGTGTGGCTGCAATGTCAGAAGTAGAAAATAAGTTGCCTTTCATACCAGATGAGTGGTCTAAAGCAGCAAGTTATGTTTCCTCTAAGTCGTCGCAACCGGGTGTAGCTTTGGTCTGTGGTCCTAAAAACAGTGGCAAGAGCACATTTTCCCGCAATCTTGTTCAAGTTCTTCTCCAAAGGTTTTTTATCTTTTGAGTCTCTTATATCTCGTTTCACTGAAAAATGTTTACAGTTTTGTCATTTGGACTGAAATTTGAGACCTTTGTTGGGATAACAAATTCAGTTTCATTCTCTACTAGGTTCAATGGATCCACTCTTATTCTTCATTGTTTTATTTACTGTTACAGATACAAAAGGGTTGCTTATTTGGATACCGATGTTGGCCAGCCTGAATTTACCGCACCTGGTTTTCTTTCTCTCACGGTTGTTGATAAATCAATTCTAGGTACCTCATACTCATGCTTTGGTGGTTCTTGCTGTTTTACAATGCTGCTTCTGTTACTTATGTTATTGGGTCATTCTTTTCTACTTTCTAGACTCGGTTTGGACAGTTCCATGTGTGAAGACACCAGAGAGGTAACTTTGATTTCAGCAGATAGCACCCGAGTTTTTTATTTTAGATTAAAGCCATTCACCCTCTTCTCTCTTTTTTCTAATTTATAATGATGCAGATGTTTCTTCTATGGTGATGTTTCTTCAAAGAGAGATCCAAAGGCATATTTACAATATGTATACACCTTATTCGATTACTACCAGCTTTACTTCTGCAAGTCTAGCGAGAACAAAACTGAATTGCCCCTTGTCATTAACACACCAGGATGGGTTAAAGGTAATTCACTCTCTTTATCCTTTCAAAGCAAAAAGATTTCATCATATATATACATTTATGTGTGTATTTAATAGTTTTTCCTTTAGCTAATATTATGTCATACTGTCTTTAGGTATTGGGTATGATTTATTGGTGGACGTATTGAGATATGTTTCTCCCTCCCATGTTGTGAAAATCAACGTCTCTGCTTACAGCAAGAATCTACCATCTGGATCCTTCTGGTTAGACGGTAATGATGATGAGACAGCTCATTTGATAGAGATTCAATCTGCTTACCAAGACAGTTACAATCGATCGTAAGTCATCTACTAAAGCTAGTTATCGAACAACCTTATCGATGTGCTTTTTTTTTATTTAAAAATGGGTGTGATAATTGTTTCCATGTAGTTACTTACAGGTTTATGTATGTATTCTGCTTGTGTAGCGTTTTAGTACAGAAGGATGCTCGTTTGCTGAGGGATATGCGTATAATAGCATACTTCAGACAGTGCATAAGAGGTAAAGAAGTAAACACGATAAAAGAGATAACCCATGAACTCGCTTCCCATACTCCTTATGAAGTTCCAATATCAAGTTTAACTATCAACCATCTCCATTGTCAGGTAAACTACAATTTATAAAAGGTCCTATTTTACTAATCTCTATGTTTGATGCCAGTAACAAGTTTCTTTTGTGTTAGATCCCGAATTCTGAAGTGTTTTATAGTTTGAATGCTTCCATTGTTGGCTTGGGCATCAGCTCCGATGTGTTTGAAGATTTGCCTTCATGTGTAGGCCTTGGTAAGTTGCCCGTGTCCATTTTAATTAGCAAAGAAGTTAAAGAAGTTTATCGAACCGTGATTAATGAATGGTTTTGGATATGTTTATAGGAATTGTGAGGGGTATAGACACCGAGAGAGGAATCTTGTATGTGATCACTCCAGTTCCAGAAAATGTAGTTGAGAAAGTTGATCTTCTATTACAAGGCTATATTCAGTTACCTACTTGTCTTTTAGAGGGGAAGGATTACAGATCTCCATACTTATCTTCCAATGTCTTAGCTTTAGCCTAAACTTTTCTTTAAAGATATCTTTGCTTCACTTTGTCTCTCTTCAATGTATTTGTTTCTGTAATTTATATATTGTTTTTCAACTGTGGAAATGTTGCAGTTACCAAATACAACTCTCAGTTTTTCTTATGAACAGAGTATGAAATGGTCCTCACAACAAAAAGAACACACTTGTGAACAAAGGGCAATCTTTTTCTTTTCTTAGCCTAATGTTTCCATTGATGGAATATTTAATATGCTTTATGGATCCAAGATACTACCTGACACAATCACATGCCATTCTCTTATTCTCGAGATCTGTGACACCAACATGTTGGAGATTGGTCACTCTTGAGAGCATTCGCTTTGAATTTGAAAGTCAGCCTACTAATCTGTGTTGTGCAAATGGAGAGAGATCAAACGGGCTTTTGAGCTTAGTTAATGCCATGACCTTAATAAGCATGATACCATTGTAAAAGTCCTCATTAAGAACCTCAGATCCCAGATAGCATTACTATTGTTTTGTTTAAACTTGTTCACCATTCCTAGTAACCAGTCTGACACTAAAAGGGAACCAAATGAGAACTGACCGCTCTTGGTAAGCCACCTCATCTCCTTTGCATTGGTTCTCTCACAGGATTTGAAAGAACCAATGTTTTCTCGCTCTATTATGAGAGTAGATAGTTAGAAATCTCGGTTCTTGCACCTCTGGTAGAAAGAACCAATGCAAAAGAATGAAAAACAGAGAACTTGCAAAAAAGAGAGTAGAATTGGTGGTGAATTGGTCATTAAAAATACAGAGGAAAGTACTTACTCACCAACAAGTCTAAACTTATTATGGTCTCTATGGGTAGCCCCAACTTTACTATTATGCTCTCACCAACTTTCACACGTATTAAATTTATTATGGTCTTCATGGATAGCTCAAAGTATGTTGATTCATGTGGATGCAAGTGCAATTTTTTTGAATTTTGTCCACATCTACATTAACCTACTAATGTCACAAGTTAAACTCATTGGATGTAAATGATTTAAAGATATAGCTCTTATTTACATGACAAGAATTTTAACAGAATTAGAATTTATTGAAGGATACAAACAAGGCATGGAATGAAAATAACTCGTTACTGTAATGTTGCGGTCAGAACTTCCATCCCAATATACACATCATATCCACCTACCAATTAATCTTAAACCGCTTAAAAACTCTGGTTCTGTGGTGTTTAACGGTGATCCATGGAAGCAGCTCTGATGGTTTTTAAGGTTCCACCAAGTTCCATTGGAACCAAAGGTATAAGAGAATGCAAGACGTCTGTAATCAATGGTCTATAACTCGGTTCTGGCTGCACGCACAAAACCGCTACTGCTGCTACCTATACATGTTACATATGTTCACATCACAACTCTTGATTCTGCCTCATAACAACCCCTCTACTTTGCAAAATATACTAAAAATTTTCAAAATAACCTGGTAAAGGTGTTTCAAGTCCATTGTGTCTTTAATCGCAGGATCGATGACGCTTGGTAACTTTTTTCTATCAGTGAGATAAGGCATTGCCTGAGAAAAGGAACAAAAAAAACCACAATTCAAGATTCCAAGTCTTAGAGATGAGATTTAGAAGGAAACAATAGTATGAGATTATATATGTACCCAAGTGATGATGGACTGGCATTCACCAGGACCTAGTTTCTCCACAGGCTTTCTACCTAGTAATAGCTCTAATAACACTACTCCAAAAGCATACACATCACTCTTCTCAGTCAATATGCCTGTTCATTTATAAAACAGACATATAATGAGAAGGAAATGCTTATGGAAAAATCCTTACAAGAACAGGACAAAGTTTAGAGATTACCGTCGAGTAGATACTCAGGTGCAACGTAGCCAACTGTCCCGGAAAGTTTAAGGTTCTTGTTCTTTGGCCCATTAACAACAGCAAGACCAAAATCTGAAATCTACATTTCATAGACAGGGTAGAGATTGAGACAGAAAAAAAAAAACAAAGATATATGATAGGGAAACATGAAGATTTTAAAACGTAGATTTGTTACCTTAGCATTGAAACTAGAATCTAATAATATGTTGGATGATTTCAAGTCCCTGTGAATGACTGCTGGATGGCAATGTTCATGCAAATATTCAAGCCCCCTAATAGTTTCACACACATAAAAATAGTTGTTTAGTCATCTAGACTGTGAGATGCTGTAAGTTCTCAACACAAGAAACCACACTCACCTCGCTATATCAAGAGCAATCTTCATCCTCATAGGCCATGTGAGCGCTGAACCCTGAGAGGATCCTGAAAACAAGAAATTGAACATTTAAAAAAAAAAAACTTTTCCTGTTGATCAGCGTCACTACTTTGAAAAGAAAATGCAGTTTCAAAGTTTGTACCGTGCAAGTGAGATTCCAGAGAAACGTTTGGCATCAACTCATAGACGATGAATCGTGCAGACTCATTCGTGCTATAACCCAAGAGGGATATTATGTTCGGGTGCTGGATCTTACTCAATATCTCAAGCTCACACTGCAATAGTCCAAGAACAAAATAAACTTAAGAAGATGAAATTTTCCCTTATCCAACTAACTCCTTTTCAAATGCATATGGAAACACAAAAATGCCAAATTTAGAGATGCTAAATTAACTACAAACAATGGAAGTGTTTCTCAAAAGAGATTGTACAGCACCTTAAATTCCTTTTCAGCTTCTTCATTGCCACAATCCAGCTTCTTAACCGCAGCTGCAACATTGTCCTCTAATGTAGCTGAATACACACACCCAAATCCACCTTGACCCAAAATGTTACTCTCTTTGAACCCACTAGTTCCCTTTTCTAGCATATTGTAATCAATCAACGACACAATTCGCTGATTTGCAGATCTCTCCTCGAATGTTTTCGAGCGACTAAACCAGTTGACGCAGCCTTATAAACCCAAATTGACAACAATGTAGGTGAGAAAAAGTTACCAAGAACACCTAGTTTAAGGTCATAAACCAACAAGAAATATGATTAAGAAGATTCACCTGAGCTCTTGTGGTTTCTTCTTCTATGGAAAACCCAATAGAGCAGAGAGCAAAGCAACATTACCCCAACTAAGGAAAAAGCAGCTACAAGTGAAATAACTAGTCTCATATTGCTATCTTGTTCCTTTTCTGCATACCAAGAATAGAAAATAATGAATTCCAAAGTTAAAAAAGATGGAAACGGGAAATTCGTGTGAAAAAGATCGAACTTTACGGTGAGAGATTAGCGTTACAACGGTGAACATGAAAAGGGTGAGTACAGAGGAAACTTCTTGTGATAGAAATGGGAAAAATTCAATTTTTTAGTGACCCAAAAGGAGAAAAACTCTCCCAAAGCTAAAATCTTTTGAAAATATATCCACTTTCTACCAAAAAGATGAACACAACAAAACTTTATTCTTCTTCTTCTTCATCTAACTTTCTTGAATTGTAATGTTGATTTCATATGACTAAACCCTAAAATTGAAGGAGAAGATAATATTTACCAGGAGATGAGGCTGGACTAGAAGCAGAAGGTTGAGGAGTGAGAGACACAACACATGTGGATTGATGAAGAAGAACAGAAGCTTGTAGTAAAACAAGAGCTGTAATAACAAATTGCTTCATTTTCTTTCTTTAAGTCTACGTTGACAAAAAAACCAACCAAGATTTAGACAGATTTTGAATTTGAGTTTGTAGACAAGAAAGACGACAAATTTTATTAATTCAAGAAAGACCAAGAATATGTGTTTAATGAAAGTTTGAGAGAGATACAGAGAGAGATTCAATTTCCTATTTAACCATTGTTTGAAAGACTGTCTGCAAGAAAATGGTAAAAAGAAAGAGACAAAGAGATTCGGACGAATTTTTTTTTGGAGGTGGAGCAGTTACCAAAAGAATATCAGAAATTTCGTTCTGATGGTGAAAATAATTTTTGGTGTTAAGGAAAATCAAATATATCGCATTAAATATGTGTAAGACAAAATATATACATTGCCATGCTAATACATGTGTCGTTTTTGTGAGGTTAAATCTTGTGAGGCTGATTCAAAGTTTCAAAATGGTACCACAAATTTCCTATCACTCTTCCCATACTTTTTGCTTTTGTAATGTGCAACAAAAATATATTATATGCTTCAAATACTTCAGTTTTGGGTGAGGTGTAACTAAATTTTTGGTTGATCTTTGTCATCTCAGTACAAATGTTAAGAGCTTGTATAGAAGCAAGTGATTTGGAATTGGGTTTTCATATGACAGTTCAAATCCAGGTAGAGAGGGGTTGAGACTTGAGTAACATATAAGTTGTAATTAATCTCAATAAAATCAACATATAGTGTTGATATGTCATATTAATCCAACTAAATTAGAGTGTGACATATAACTTGATAAAAGAAGAGGTTGTGGAAAAGAGACCATATTTAACAATTGACTAACGAATTTTAAAATACTGTAACAAAAACAATTGTTTCTTATAAGCTATGTTTTCATAAAAACTGAATTGTTCTTACATTTACCAAATCGGCCATGGCCGACAACGTTTTTATATTTCAAAATTTTAGATTTCAAATATTCAAAATTATTCATCAAGTCAATATATATAACTAACAATATATATATACTGTTTTATGCATCCGTATAAATGTTTTTCATATATATTGTTTTGTGGAAAAATTGTCCAAATGTTATTATACAGATATTCATGTATAAATCAATATATAAAATCACATAATAATTAGTGATTGCATTCAAAATATTTTTTTATACATTTTAGTCATCTTCTTATTCACGTTTTTTTATAGGTAAAAATTAAGTACTGTAAAAGTAGACATCACAATTATCACTGAAATTGCGACAATTGCGACTCTATTATGCTCATATCATCTATGTATGATTCAATGGTTTTATTTATTTAAGCTAAGGTTGTAACTTATATGACAGAACGTCGAAATAAAAACAAAAAACGAATAAAAATGATTCAAGATAAAATTGTGATTGGATGAACGTCGAAGTAATATCAGAAAACAAAGTAAAATTTATTTTTAAAATCATGTGAAGTTTATTCAAAGTTTCAAACAGGTATAGTATAATTTTATAAATGTATATGATTGTTAAAATACATAATTTTGGGTAAGGAATGTTACTAAGTTTTTTACTAATCTATGTCATACTTAAAACAAAATCAAACTTGCGTACCGACATAATGATTAGAAAATATGGTTTGACACCAACACATCAGTTTTAATCTCCACGAGATTAATATTTAGTGTTGGTATGTCAACTGAATCCAACTAAATCAGATTGCGACATAGCTTATAAAAGAAGAGATTGTGGGAAAGAGACGACTTGAACAAATAAGTGCTATAACACCTATATATAAAACATGGCCGACAACAATTTTAGAGTTCAGTTTATTTGCATCGGTGATATTCGAAATTAACTCAACAACCAAATATAATTTTTCCAAAATTGATCCATATAGCCTGGTTAAATTTCGTAAGTGGTAATGGACCGTCGTGTATATATATCAATATTGTTGGATCTTCTTCATGTCATTGATTAATACAGTACTATGATGACTTGGATATCTCATTTTTTCTTGCGGTTTTTTTTTTCATTTTTGTTTGTTTGAATAATCTATTTTGAAGTTTTACCAATTCTAAATGCTTGTAAATGGCTAAATATATAGTAGATACCAAATGACACATACAAATTTTTTGACAAAATAGTTTGACATGTCTATTTTCATTAAATCCTATAATAAATAGTCTTTTCCGACCACATCCCCTAACCTTTTTATTTGTAAAGATTTCCTAATGCTAAGAATTTTACATATTCACAATTTTTAAAAATGAAATGTAGATTACTAAAGTGTAGAGAAAAAAAACCTGTAATATGAAACTTGACTTTCTAAAGTTGAAATTAAAGTTAAAAAAGTAGTCTAAAGAAAACACTTTTTGTTATAGATTCTAAAAGCTGAAAAAGCTGATCTATATGTTTTTTCGTTTCATACTTTTAATTTATATGAATGATGGGTAGAACTAGGAGATGAGTGAGTAACCATGGACCATCCATGTGGAGACCACTCAACAAAAATGCCTCTGTCAAAGAAAACTACGAGGTTAGACCATATAATAGGATCACTTATGTTTTTTCAATTACAATTAATCTGACAAACGTAAGCAATAAGTTACAATGGTTGCAAACTGATACTGATGTAGGGAACTAATTTGTTATTTTATTCATCGTTATAAACTGCGCTTTGCAGTAATCCACACTTCCAAAAAACAAAGTAAATATGTCACATAGTAATTACGTATCAATTTCTTATGAAAAGTATGTTGGTTTACACTGTAAACTTTACAATGTTTTAGTTTTCATTAAAATTATAATAATTAACCCACAAAAAGATAAACTCATCACATCCCCTAGAAACCAATTATAGTTTTCATTTATGATAAATTTCTCTACCGAAACAAATATATTTTTCAAAAACAAAGTATAAATCATTGTTTCTATATATAAAAATACTAGTTTGTTGTTATCTGGCATTGACTAATCATTGTTTATACTCCATTTTTTAAAGAGTGTCGTTTTGACTCTTTACACACAGATTAATAAGACATACTATTAAAAGTTCTGTTTTGTCCCTAAATAATAAGTTGTCTGTTCATATTCTTCTTTGTTTTAAGGTTAAATTAGGTATTTAATATTAAAAATTATATTAGAAAATGAAAACGACACTCTTTGTAAAACAAAAAAATAGTCTAAAACGACACTCTTTAATAAATAGAGGGAGTATATATTTAGTGTGTGGTGATTTTTTTCAACAATTAAACTTTTTAAACAAAATAAATATATATATATTTTTTCCTGTATAGTTGTTACGTCCAAAATATTTGGTTAAATGTAACCAGCTCAAAAATACAGAACAGGGTAGCAATAAGATAACCTTCATGCTTGGAGTTGGAGAAGAATCTAGTAGACATAAAAGATATCAATAAATAGCATAATAAGTTGTTAATTAAACAAATCTACTATCATATAGTAGGTGAACCAATGGGGTTCGTTTGTCTCGAGAAATTAGAATATATTTTCCCTCCAAAGTAAAGGTCACAATCACACAAATGATGCAATAATCTATCCACTAATTCAAAACCAAATCTGTCCTTACACCAGAACTGCATAAGATATGTGTGTTTCTTTCTCTTTTTGAAATACCAAATCTTCAATTGGAAACGAAATGATTAAAGAACGTGCAGAAAACATAATTAAAAAACAAAACAAAGCTCCTAGTGTTTTAGTTAAAAGGAGTTAGCCAAATATAAATTTAACCCCTTTAAATTTTTGGGTTTCTCCTCGCGAGTTCGATACCGTCCTCTGCAAAAATTAAAAAAAGAAAACAAAGAAGGTATCTCTATAACATTTCATGTCATCATTTAGAGCCTTTCTTTCATTTTCCTCCTCTCTCTCTCTCTCGATCGGAGAAGCGAGAATCCGGTGGGAGAAATGGTGACTGATAAGTGGACTAAGTCAGCGATGAGAGACGGAGCAGTGGTGGCGGAGGTACTTTTGAGTCTGAAAGAAGCGGAGGTTAAACCGGTGTTTCCGGTTATCGCGAATCTCCGGTGGGGAATCCGGCAGCCACGGTCCCGATCCACGAGATGTGATGGTGATTCGGCGAAAAACTCGAGATGTAGTCCCAATACTCCACTCTCTTGGAGCGATGGTTCCGATGGTTACGAGTCCACGAGTCGCCGTCGAATCAACAACAACGGATCCTCCTCCTCCTCCGTCAGATCTAAATCAACGGTTCGTATATATCATCTCTCTCATTTCCCTTCTCTTTGTTAAAATCTCCAAAATGCATCAAACTGTTTCTCTTCACTGATTCTGGTTTCACGGGAAGAAAATGATACACATTGACCAGAAAACCCTTTTTTATTCCACTCAGTAAGTAATATCGTGAGGGTATTTTAGTCATTCGCTTATGAACGACTGGGTTGCCATACGTCGGCGTTTTACCCGTCTCCTTCTTGATGGATTTTGACTGATTCCGGTCAGTCAGTAACATCGTGAGGGTAATCTGGTCATTTGTTTGTGAACGACATGGTTGCGATACGTCGCCGTTTTACGCATTTACTTCTTGATGAATTTGATTGATCGATGGTACATTAGGGGTGTAACAGTTAGCTTCGTATTAATTAGCTATCTTTGGACAAATCCTGTAAGATTTATGCAAAAGACCTTTTTTTGTTATTTTTTTTTTCTACATTTACGTTTTAGATGATGCTACACGGAAAAAACTTTATATTTTTTTGTGTGTA
Source organism: Aurinia saxatilis (assembly GCA_900406295.1). NCBI lineage: Eukaryota > Viridiplantae > Streptophyta > Magnoliopsida > Brassicales > Brassicaceae > Aurinia > Aurinia saxatilis. Next base: position 502 of record OVAP01001674.1, on the reverse strand, counting down.
AATTACAATGTTTTTAAATATAAAGGTTCGGGGAATGGCTATTGGCCATGTGGGGGATACATCGCGTGAGGGAGGCTCACGTGAAGTGTGTTGGGTGTCATACTCTGCTGGATCCATGCTTCTTAAGACTACTCACATTCATTTTTTTTTTCAAACACCCTAAAATTTTACTTTTTATACTCTATATCATATTCTCTCTCTTCCACATACTTATTCAACACTCTCTCAATTTTTCTACCCTACAATCATTTTATTTAATAAATTTCAACACCTTATCCTACCACTCCACATCCAATTTTTTTTTTATTTATTTATGATCATATATTAGTAACACAAAATATTTACTGATTATAAGTTAGAGGTACAAAAATTATTTTACATAATTTTTTTATTTTATTAAAAACCTAAAAAAACGAGAGATATATAATGATACTTATTTAAAAAAATAAAAATAAAAAAGTAAAATGCAGTACAATACATTAAATAAACACACGACATAATT
>OVAP01001673.1:0-22669 GCA_900406295.1 Aurinia saxatilis | reverse complement strand
AGTATGGGGTTTCTGAATTGATCGTCCTTGATAAGTCATGTAAGATTAGTTATTCATCCACAAAAGGTGGGTGTAAAAACAAGTAAGATTTGAAAAATAGGACTGAAAACCAAATTTTCTTTAGAGAAATGTTGAAAGTTTTATTGAAAATTTCGAAAATTTTGTCAAAGAGAGCCAAAATGAACAAAAGTCGTTAGATAATGAGGAACATCCCCCCCCCCCCNGGAGAATGGAAAATGAAATGGAAATAGGTATGGTAAGGACTGTTACCTCATTAGTATCGAACTTGTGCTGGCATTCATTTTGATAGTAATGTGACACTTGGTGAAAAACAATTTCCACGGTACTGAGATATCCAGTTGTTGTCTCTAATGTCGTGATTTATCGAAGAACGAGATGGTCTCCCCTTTTCAGCGCACTCATCGATCGATTAGAGCTTGCATTGATCGATCGTTTCTGGCGGGAAAAAGTTAAACATAAAGTTTTTTGTATCCCTTTTCGAGTAGTGGCTTTCAATCGTGTGGTTTATCGGCAACGTGCATCTGGACGGTTTTTCTCCATAACTTCTGTAAAATGAAAATCACGAAACAAAGAAAGAAACATACTACATAGATAAAATTCATGTTTTTAAACATCACTGAAAAATAGAGATAAAGCACAAGTCTGAAATAAAATGCGAAAGAAGGAAAAATAAAGATAAAGAAAAGAAAAGAAAATGAAACTCATTAACTCTAATATCGGGGGCTACGGCTCATGCTCATGTCCCTGTGCACAGTGCTCGGTCCTCCCTCATCAGTAGCTGGTGTGCATATGCACGAGGTGGGAACTCTCACTCTGGACAGCTGGCGGGCCGTCCAATGGAACAGTCCATGGCTCTGGCTCTGAGTCTCCACACTCCAACGAGTGACAGTGGGTGTATCGTCAAGATCAGTCGACGGTGGGATAGGAGTATACTCCACAGGAATGGGTGGCAGCAACGCCTCATATCCTCCCTGAGTGAACTCGGGGGGCAGTGAAAAATTACAGGCCTATGTGATGATACGGCAGTGCTCCAGGTACGCCATATCGATACTCGCCCTCTCGTTGGTGCCATCGCCTGGAGGTATTGTCACTCCATGCAACTCGAAGATAGGGTAGAGGAGGCTACCTGAGTAATCCTCCATCTTGTAGCGGCCGCCCGGCAAGTAGTGGAATTTCCTATCAGCGAGGTCGTTGGCTAGAAGCGCGCTAAGGTTCACCGTCTCGAAGTCGATCATGGTGTTGTATATGTCTGAGGTGACATCTACTATCCTGCTAAGCAGATAGAGCTCGGTCTTGGACAAGACCACCGTCTCCTCCTTGGCGGAGAAAACATGACAGATGGCCTTGGCCACAAGTCGGATAGCAGGGTGCCTGATGTGGGTGATCCTGGGTTTGGTGTGATCACCATGGGCTATGAGGGCCCAGAACTCCTTGGCACCTGTAAATTCACCAAAACATAACTCACCATGAGTGGCATCAAAGCCATAGAACTCATAAAGTTCAGGGATGGTGAGGTTGTAGGAGAGGCCGTTGGCCAAGTATGTCAGCATTCCTCGAGGAATATCATAAGTGCCTCAGCACGGCGCTCGTACGTGACCTCCACAGAGGCTAAGAACTGGCGAACCAAGTCTGGATAGAGCTTGTTCTCCTGGAACGCAATGGTTTACAGACCAATGTTGCTGCAGAGAGTAGTAACAATCTCGTTGAGGCCCAACCCCTCAAGAGTGGCCTCGTGAAACGTCCTGGTGGGATGAACTGGTATCTGATGCGGTCTCGGTAGGCTTGGCTCCGTAAGGCGGCGCCCTTGGACACCGGCTCAATGCCCGGAAATGCCAGTCCATATGGCTTTTCAACGGGTGTAACCCGTGGACCCATGGTCTCACTCCTCGTGCTAAAGGAGGCTGCCTCGTATTGGCTCTCTAGTCTCTCTGAACGTCTAGCCATCTGCAAATATTAGTGAACATAACAGTAACTTAAACTTGAGATGATTATTTAAACTAAAATTAAACTTTTTATTTTCTACCAAAATCATTTACCATTCTAAAATAATTTTAAAAAATCAACCATAACTCCTAAAAATATTCTAAAAATAGCATGATTAACTAGATTTTACAAGCTAATTTATGCAAAAAATAAAAATTGAATTTTAATTTTTTTTGAGAAATCTGTCATTTCAAAAAAATATAAATCTAGCAATTTTCGAAACTTCAACAAAACAATGAATCCAAGGCATAAACTAAGCTAAACTATCATACTAACAACTTTGTTAAAGCAACTTTGCAAGAGAATCACTAACTAAGTCTAAAAATCTAATTTTCCTACCTATGGCCGAATTCTAAAAGTTCCATATTCAAACACTTACCAAGGTTTTTGATTGAAATTGATAGTTGGGTTAGAAAGATGAGACAAAATCGAGCCGATTCAGGCTTTGAATCGATCGATTTCGTTAGTTTTTTAGGGAGAAAATCGAAAAGGGGTTTTTGGGTGTTTAGGTAATAAGATGCATTAATCAAGGCCACGAGATAACACCAAGACCTATAATGCAGTAATGCAGTAATCTGAGGAAAAGGATCTCCCATGTTTACCTTTTAAAAGAGATAGATGGTTAAGAAGTGTCAAATGCAGGTTTTAGGAAACTAAACTAAGAAAGCTCAACATACACACTTCAAAATATTCAAAACCGCACACAACAACCAGATCTGGATCACCATGATCATATCGAGTGTATACAGCACCCCACAATATACATATAATGCATTAATCAAGTCACAAGTTTACACTAGGGTTTGTTTATGCTCGTATCTATATGTATACCACCAAAACCATAGTACTATGCACTAGCCACACGGATGAATCCATATCACAAAAGCAATAGTCTGATCGACTAACCTCTTAAGCGAAGAAGCGAGACTCGAATTCGCGAATTTGACGGAAGAAGAAGACGAAGAAGGTGGTGGTGGTGGTCTCGAGACAACGGTGTTGGTGCGATCCGCGAATGGTTTTGGTGAAAGAGGAAATGCCAGCGAGATGATTCTGGCAAGAGTTCTCGCAAAGAAGCGGAGAAGAAAATGATTTTTTGCCCTTTTTGTTTTGTTTTTTTTTTTCCTTTTAAGTTGGTCTTATTAAATAAAAGGTATTTTAGTCTTTTGTTTGTTAAATGGTGGTATTGAAGGAATTTTTCTTCCTTGAATAGTATTCAAGGAACTACTTAAGTGATTAGTGGTATTTTAGAGATTCTCCATAAAATTTAAATATAAAATTTTAATTAAGTGTTCTTGTTCACAAAAACCAAATAAATCATATAGTTCCAATCTTATTCAAAATTATTGTAAGCATTTGAAGTTTATGGGGATTGGAAGATTATATGTATATATCCATTTGATTTGTGCATATTTTTCTATTAAATAATGAAAATCGGTTATTTTTTGTTCAAGAAGTATAACCAATAATATGAAGTACAACCAATAATTTTCTTCATTATGAATTTTCCACATGCATGCGCCCAAAATTTTGAGTCTTTGAATATTAGTCTAATCTGCGATATAAACATATCCACTCTATCTAAATGACATGTGTTCTATCTTACAAAGAAAAAAGACCATTCAAATTTCAAATTTGTCGGTTTCATAACTTCTCATCTTTTTTTTATATATAGATAAAGTCATCTTCCTCTTCTTTTAGGTTTAATACATTTTTCAGATGGTGATGAAGGTAGATGGAGTGGTGCAAATAGAGCACTTTTACGCAAGGAAGTGCATGAATGTACATGTATACCACTTCATTATTGACCAAACTTCACAAGTAGTAGGCCTGACTTAACCAAACCAATAAGCTTCATTGCAACACATCGACTTCTTAATCAACTGTGGTATATGGGTTTATAACATTTTTCTTAGGTAGAGTAAATTTGTATAGCATAGTACAAGAAAGTGTAAGATAAAAATTTATTAAGATGGACATAATGCGTAAACGCTTCTTTATGATTCTAGTGGAGGGATGAAAGGAGTCACGTAAGTCTGAGTTTGACCAACAAGTCTTCCTTAATATCATTTAATCTACTTATGATTTTGCAGGTTATGATTAAACATAAATGGTCATGTCAAAGGGTATGACCATTTTCCAAGAAGATCAAGTGTAAATCTTCACTCATTCAAATTCTTGACAGCCAAGAATCTGTTTCACAGTTTCCACAATACCAAAATTTGAGTAACATTTTATACTCGCTCCTTCCGTTGGTTTTGAACCCAATTTGTATTTGAGTGGAGGCAGTGGTATGCTCTTTTAATCTCCCATGTTTACCTGTATAAAAGAGAAAGGAAGAGGTAGACGGTTAACAAGTGTTAAATGCAGATTTTAAGGAAGTCTTCCTAACTATAAAATACTCAAATTATATGCATAGACACATAAAAAAAAGTACACAGAACCAAATGTATATCACCATGAAATAATACATATCAAGTGAAAAAAAGAGGTAGACGGTTAACAAATGTTAAATAAGGGTTTTAAGAAGGTCTTCCAAAACTATTAGAAACTCAAATTCATTTGCAGACACACGTGATTTGCAGACACACGTGCACATAAACCAAATCTGGATCACCATGAAATACATATAACCTATATACAACACAATAATGTAGTAATCAAGGTCACGAGATAACGCCATCACTAAGCTCTTATTTTGCAAAAAAAAACTCAAACTGAACAACAAGTAATCACTTGATTCTCCAAATTTTAGTTTGGTATCTCAAATTATATGCATACACCCATTAAATCTCCCAAGGCAATAAACCATTAGTAGAACCCCCACATGATTCATTCTCACCCATGAAAAAACTAAAATATCTCATCTAATCTAATTAAACACATTTCTCAACCTCTAGAAACCTCCAATCAACCACTTTCAGATTCTCTATCTATCAAAAAGAGCTTCAAAATTGTGAAAAGGACAATGAATCTAACTGAAAAATAAGAAGAAGAAAGTATCAAAAAAGGAAATAAGAAAACCTAAACGAAGACACAATTGTGATGATCGATGGTGAAGAAGACTCCAGTGAGGAGGAGAGAGATGAGATGCTCGCGACATACACAAGAAAATGTTTGCGAGGGTTTGCGATTTTGATCGTAATTCCCCCTTTTGTTTCTCTTTTTTGGAATTTTTTTTAAAAAATACCACTTTTGAAACACTCATTTTCAAAACTACCACTTTCAGTATATTTTCAAAACTACCATAATTTATTAAAGCTTTTTATCATTACAAAATACAAATATGTTCATGTTTAAGGCTTTAGGACTTGGGATAATTTCAAAACTACCACTTTTGGTGTACCACTTTTCAAAAATACCATGTGAAGGGGTAAATTTTCAAAAATACCACTAGTTAAGTATTAATTATTTATAAGGTTTTAGGGTTTAGGATCTAGGGTTTAGGGTTTACCCCCCCCCCAAAGTCTTCCCACCCCTAATAAACTCCAACCCCCTAAAATATAAACCCTAAATCCCAAAAATTAAACTCTAATAGTTATTAAATACTAAAGTCTAATTTTATAAGGGTTAACCATAAATCCTAAACCTTAGAAACCCTAAGTCAATCCTAAACTCTATATATTTACTAAACCCTAAAATTTAAAGCGCTAAACCCTAGAAAATTTCTAATTTGTATTGAAAATAGCTTTAGTAAATGATGGTAGTTTTGCAAATATACCAAAAGTGGTAGTTTTGAAATGAAATGTTCAAAAGTGGTATTTCTTAAAATTTCCCTTAGGACTTAGAGTTTAGTAAAATTATAGAGTTTATGATTGACTTAGGGTTTTTAGGGTTTAGGTTTAAACCCTTATAAAGTGAGGGTTTAATTTTTTAATAACTATTAAAGTTTAATTGTTGAGATTTAGGGTTTATATTTTAGGGGGTTAGAGGTTATTAGAGGTGGGAAGACTTTTTTGGGTTTATGATTTTAGGGTTTAGGGTTTTTAAACCCTAAACCTTATATCCTAAACCCTAAAACCTTATAAATAGTTATACTTAAATGCTGGTATTTTTGAAAATTTACCCCTTTCCATGGTATTTTTGAAAAGTGATGCACCAAAAATGGTAGGTTTAAAATTCTCCATTTTCTTCTTTTTAAAATGATTAGATTAGACAAAGGGTCCTTTTAGTCTTTTTATGTTAAAATGATGGTATTCAAGGAATTTTCTAGCTTGGATGGTAATTAAAGAACTAGTTTAGTGTTTGATGGTATTTTTTAGATTCTCCCATAATTAAATTATGTGCGATTGAATGTTGAAAATAAACAATAACGCAATGTTTCATTATTATTTTTATCAAAAATTCAAAAATGTGCAATGAGTTGGGCTCGAATCTTGATGGTGACTGAGTGACGACACTATCATAGATCGTTAGGCTACAAGTCCTGGTAAAAAAAATTTCATTGGTAAATGAATTTTCGGCTTGGTTAAAAAAAAAGGGTATGGAAATGCTCGTATATGGTAAGGAAACAATGAATTCAAAAAACCTATAATAAGCAAATAAACATATGGTTTTTTGGTTAATTAAGTAATTTGGTAGAAATTTGTATGAATGTTATTAAATTATTTAGTAAATTGAAAGATAAGTCTTCAAACATTTAAATTACAAAAAAAATCTCATTTGAATTTACCAACTTAAAATGCTTTTAGTGACAAAGATATATATATATTAGTATAATAAAAACAAATTTTAAAGCAAACTTAATGATAATTGGTATAAAACAATCATTAAGGTCTAACATAAAGATTGTTCCTTAAAATTCTTCATTTGTTTCAAAATAAATCATTATTGTCTTTCAAGAAGGAAATAAAATTTGTAATTTTGTAAACTGAAAAAATTTGATGCATATTCATTATATATAAATATAATATTTAATTATAAATAAGTCTTCTTGTTCACAAAAACCAAACAAATCATTTAGTTCCAATCTTATTTAAAACTGTGCAAGTAGTTGAAGTTTATGGAGATTGGAAGATTGTATGTATATATCCATTTGATTTGGGCATATTTTCTATTAAATAATGAAAATAGGTTATTTTTTGTTTGTGACCAACAAAAAAGGGTTATTTTGGTTCAAGAAGTATAACCAATAATATGAAGTACAACCAATAATTTTCTTCATTATGAATTTTTCACACGCATGCGCCCAAAATTTTGAGTTTTTGAATATCAGTCTAATCTACTATATAAAATATGTCCACTTCATCTAAATGACATGTGTCCTATTTTACAAAGAAGAAAGACCATTCAAATTCTAAATTTGTCGGTTTCATAATTTCACATCTTCCTCGTCTTTTCTTAGATAAAGTCATCTACCTGTTCTTTGGGATTTACTACATTTCAAATGGGGATGGATGAAGGTAGATGGAGTAGAGCAAATAGAGCACTTTTACACAAGGAAGTGCATGAATGTACATGTATACCACTTCATCATCGACCAGACTTCACAAATAGTAGGTCTGACTCAACCAAGCCAATAAGTTTCATTCCAACACGTCGACTGATTAATCATTTGTGTTACATGGGTTTATAACCTTTTTCTTAGGTAGAGTAAATTTCTTTAGCATAATACATATAAGATAAAATTTATTAAGATGGACATAGTGCTTAAACGCTTTTTTGTGGTTCCAGTGGAGGGTTGAAAGGGGGCACGTAAGTCTGAGTCTGTACTAACAAGTCTTTCTTAATATCATTTAATCTACTTATAATTTTGCACATCATGATCAAACATAAATAGCCATGTCAAAGGGTATGACCATTTTCCAAGAAGATCAAGAGTAAACCTTTAATTTCATTAATCTTTTTGTTAGATTAACTTCAGTAAAATACCACATTAGATTAGTTTTACCAAGAGCCAATAGCTCAACTAATAAAGATCTCAATCAAAACCTAGAGGTCGTTGGTTCAAGTGGCTCTTGGGTCTCGGGTCTAAGGCCATGTCCAACAAGGGGTTTTAGATAAGGGGTTTCAAACTATATGTATATATAAATATTAGTTAAATATAAGAGGTATTCTTGAAAGAGGAGAGAGAGTGCCTAAAATCTCTTATTTAAGAGTCCCTCTCTCCTCTTTTTACAATCTTTCTTCATATGTTATTTATATTTTGTTTTATATATTATTTTGAAACCCCTCTAAAAAACCCTTGTTGGACATGCTCTAAGGAGATATACGATTCTAGACTCTAAACCTATTAGTAATTAAAAAAAAAAGAAATAACAGGAGTAAAGAATTTCTTCCTTCCACCGAGACATCAATGTGGCTTTACATGAAAAAGATAAAAATAAAAATAAAAAAATCAAGTACAAATAGCATGATTCACAAAACAGCAAGAAAAACTTGTCTAAATAGATTAGTTTCTTTGTGGCCAAATAGATTGATTTGAAAAAGTTTTAAGTAGATATTAACTCTCAATTTATAAAAGTAAGTGGATGTATATAACAGCGTTTAAATAGTTATTTAACAAATAACCTTATTCAAAAAGTTTTAAGGAGATATACGATTCTAGACTCTAAACCTATTAGTAATTTAAAAAAAAAAATAACAGGAGTAAAGAATTTCTTCCTTCCACCGAGACATCAATGTGGCTTTACATGAAAAAGATAAAAATAAAAATAAAAAAATCAAGTACAAATAGCATGATTCACAAAACAGCAAGAAAAACTTGTCTAAATAGATTAGTTTCTTTGTGGCCAAATAGATTGATTTGAAAAAGTTTTAAGTAGATATTAACTCTCAAATTATAAAAGTACGTGGATGTATATAACAGCGTTTAAATAGTTATTTAACAAATAACCTTATTCAAAAATAATGTATAAAAATAAGATTTACTGTAAAAAAAAAAAAAGAACAAACATATAAGAAACCCGCACGTATTTGGAGGTACTCTCCTAGTAATTTATAACACATTTACAACACATTATGTTAAAAAGTAATCATTTTCAAAAGCATATTATTATTATTATTTTATTCAAATATATACGTTTGTTCTTTTACAGTTTTTCATACTATTATTACTTTAGAAATAAAAAACAAAAACATAAAATATTCACATTTCATTAGGATATAATTGTTTTTCAATATATCAAAATTTAGTTTTCAAAATTTCCAAAAGTCACTTAATTTTCAAATTATAAGAAATTTTTATAATATTAAACCAAATTACCCAAAAAATTTTGGGTCAAAAGAAACAAATCAGGGTCAAAATTAACTCTAGAATATTGTGAATGGGGTCAATAAGCAAACTCAAACCAAATTATCATCTGTTCATTCAAATTACAAGCAAATAATATTTTGAAGGGGGTCGAGTGACCCCACTACAGTACTATTATAATACTTATGAAAACAATTTAAATTTTGTGGGATAAGACGAGTGAAGGTGGGATACGGCAGGGAGTAAAAGTCGGAACGAGTCGGCCGATTGGACCGCAGCACTATTTGAAATTTTTGAATGGACCAAATCCATCCTTTTGTGTTCACGCAATCCCAATTGCACTTGCACAAAGAGACTTTTGCTTTACCAACTCCGCAAAAAACAAAACTATTAATTCCCACACACACACAAAACAAAAAACTATCTACCTACAAAATATATCATTTCTCTACGTACTTGTATTAGCCTTGTTATCTATGGGCCAATGGCTCGAACACGCCACTACTAGACCAAACAGCCAAGATGACTTTATGAGATTTTTTTATCCGATATTACATAGTTAGCAATAGATAAACCAAATTATTGTGAGAATTTTGGGTGTTGAATGAGCAAAACCCCGTATTGAATAATGACAAGGAGAGGAGGTGAGGTAAATGTGTTTCTCCAGCCAAACATATTCATCTGAAATTGATGACATTTCATTTCCTATTCTGATGTTGCTTCCACATCCAAACCATCAATTTCTGCAAAATCTCTCTCTCAATCTCTCTCTGTCTCTATACATATATATTTATTTGTGTATGACATTGTTATATGGCGGAGTGTAATTAACATACATGCACAAGCAATACACACACACACACACATATATATATATATATATATATATACACGTAAGCTTACATGAATCTGTATGCATGCTTATGTAAACTATCATTTTTTTCAACAATGAATATATATATTTGATCCAAAATAGTACGAGAACATCAAGTGTATAATACAAGACAACTATAATGTCTGTCTTGACCATATATGTATTACAAAATTATAAATACTTGTTATGATTGAGGTACAAAAAAAAGAAAGAGCTAGTTGTTTGTTGTTACACATTTAGGTAATCAAAGACTCTAAATGCGACCATATGTAATGCAGAAGAATTGATTAATCCTATTAGTTAGTTGGGGGATACAAGTACATTGTAGAACGCACCCCTCGTGTCACATCTATACAAGTTCGCTCTTACAACATAAATATATACTCATCTAGTCAATTTCCCTGATTCTATCACATGTCAATTATGGAATTATATGATTATCAATTAGTAACAAATAAATTAAATAATACGAATTGAAAAACAATAAATGCATGGGATGGGCAGACAATAGTCTCCGAAACTGAAACCATGGTTGGAGAATTTAATTCTATGATATACTGAATGTAACAAATGTAATGAATTTTTCTACTGGTTTAGAAGAAAAACAAAAGGTGATACAGAATAAAAGATGATAAACATTATCTCCGGATTCTATGGTTACTTGTTACACAAACAAGAAACAGACACATTTATGAAACAAAGATTCAGACAAGAAAGAGCTACATTGTGCTCCTAACATTTTAAAATAATACACAACGTACATTATCCTCACAAAAATCATTATAATAAGAAGATAATATTATTATTTGAATTGAATTTTCCATTTTAAAACCCTAAAATAGCAACAGTGTCCAGATGAACAAATCCATAATAAATTCATAACTTCCCTCTCCTAACTTGTTTCCCCACTTCCGCAACTTTATATTATATGATCAACCAACAATTAAACGTTATATAAAAAAGAACCCTAATTCTATTCTAAGATTCCAAAAGAGTTATGTTGCCTTTTATGTCAGATTCTGATCATGATCTTGGGTTGGGAAAGAATTGTGTACCGGCCATGAAAGTGTTGATGGGAGTTGGATATAGAGCGGATGGATCAATGTAAACCGTGGGAGCTGCGGAGGAGCTGCCAATACCACCCATGTTTGGAGTAGAGGAAGAGGCAGTTGCAACCGTCACTGAGCCAGCAGTTGTGAGATTCAGCTGCTGACCTCCTCCGCCACCACCGGATGAGCTTTCACCGGCGGCGATAACGTTGTAGCCGCTGTGGTCGTAGAGAATGCCTTTGAAAATGTGACCACCGATGCTCACGGCTGTTTGGTAAGCAAACTCTTCTTCTCCGTCTTCTACCGAACTCACACGCACGCATCTAAACACCGCCGGTGAGCTCACTTCCGGTGGAAAATTCCCAACCTCTAACCCTAGATTTTGTAAGACAAAAATTAACAATTTTTTAACAGAATGTTTGAATGCGTTTATATGCAGAATATTAAATAATTAAAATTCAAGAGAACACAGAATTCAAGAGCAGTGACCACAACTAGTGTTTACTCCGACACAGTATTTTCACAATCAAATCAGAAATTTAACCTTTTGTAGAAAATTGAATAAGAAAAATAGGGTTTTAATGTCATCGTTATATACAAACCGTTAAACTTGATAAGAAAATGTACCTGAAGCGTTGTGATGAATAGTAGTAGGTATGCGAGTGCATACAAGAGCCGAGGAGATGTCGCGTTGGCGTTTGGAAACGCTGTCAGAGCGCGTTAGATGAGGAGGTTGATGAACGGTGGCTAATTGCTGTTGCCTCTCACGGCGTTTAGCGGCAGGAACCCAGGTGCTCCTCACGTGAGTAGGACAGTCGAAGCCACGGCTCTTGCAGCAAGTTCTGCACCTCATGTGAGCACAGTCTTTCTTCGCCTGATTCCCACAGTCTTGACAGCTCGCACCGCTTCCTCCTCCTCCTCCTCCTCCTCCGGTACTACTACTACTCGGCATCATCATCAGTCTCCCGGCACCACCGGCGGTTGACGTTTCACCGAAGTGGGTATGGTTATTACTGGGTCCAACGCCTAGACCTGCCGCGGAAGAGTAAAGATCCAACCTTTGTTGCTGGAACATGAGTTGTTGCTGGTTGTGGTTCTGCCATAGCTCGAGAGTGCCTAGAGCAGGGTTTGAAGAAGAGGAAGGAGCGTTCGCGGTAGCGTTAGGGTTTCTGTACCAGAGCCAAGATTCTGAAGGTACAGACGAAGGAGGAGGAGGGGGGTTTGTGTTGGTTCTATGTTCTTCTCCGCCGGCTCCTCCTCCTCCTCCACCTCCGCCGTCTAGCGAGAAAAAACCCGCCATTCGCGTACACCTTCACTACCCATACCAAAATTAACTAGACAAAAATGAAACAAAAAACCCAAAATCAAAAGGTTGTGTCTTTTTTTATATATGTTGATCTTTGAGGAAATTCTAGGGTTGATAGGGGGAATTTTGGTTATGTGGATTTGTAGTGAGAGTGTGCTTTTGAGGGTATGGCAAAAGGCAAAGCTCGTTTGTCGGTAAGGAAAAAGAGATAGATAAAGAAAGAGAGTACTATAATATTTAAGAAAGGCACAGAGAAAAAAAGAAAGAGGAAGAAGAAGAAGAAGAAGAAGAGATTAAAGAGAGGAGGAGAGATCCTTTTCTCGCGCTCTGCAACGCCGCCATAACCTTAATAATCATCTCTCTCTTCTGCTCTCTAATTTATTTCTCTGTCTCCTCTCTCTCTCTCTCTCTCTCTCTCTCTCTCTCTTTATTTTTCTGCATTTTGCAAAAATATCTCTTTTTCTTTTCCTTACAACAATTTGCAAACACTTTCTTCACTCGCTACAACATTCATCTTTCGTCGTTGATATCTTTCCGTTTTATAATCGGACGGTGGATACTTTGCCACGTTGGCACGACTAAGATTTTTCTTTGTTTTTTTTTGTCTTTTCTTCCGGGAAACCCGCTGCTTTTCTCTTACATTTGTGCAATTTTTTAAATGTTTTCTTTTGTTTAGGGGTAGAATGTTAAATAACTAAAATATTCTATAATCATTAGTAATAATACTGGAGTGAGTCATTAACGGTATTGAAATTCTGTTTTTGCTTATCCTAAGATAGTTCTATATTTTGGGACCTATTATACTATCTATTACACCCTCCTCCTCCAATTCCTAATCATGATTCTCTATCAACTCACGACAAAACCTTGTCATGATTTACGTACGATCAGATCAAATGCATCAAAATTATCATCATACTCAAAGTGCCTTAAATATCTGTAAGTGTATCCTTGTTTTTTTATTTGGTGTTTGTTCATCAAAGGGCTGTCATTAGTTTAGCAATATAAAATAAATGAATTACAACCTTTTGTAAAAATGAAAAAAAAAAATGAAAAATGATATGAACCCAAAATTAAACTACGATTTACATTTGTTCAAATTGGGTTAAGAATCTAGTTTGAACGTGGGACTAGTACAGCAAAATTTGAATTCATCATCTACCAAAATCATTTTCAAATTCTCTCTATCCCTTCAAAAAATAATAGACATTGTTTTAAAAGAAATAATTTTCAAAAAAAAGTTTTATTAAAAAAGTATTTTAAGGTGTCTATAAAGTTTATTTATTATAATTTTTTTAGAAAATAATTAAAAAATTGTAATTTTAAAAAACTTATAAAATTGATATTTTAAACAACTGTATTATGAAATTCTCTCCATATACAATAAGAATCAGAGGCGGAAGTAGCATATAATTAGGGGGGCCAATTGACCTCTATAACATTTATAAATTTTTGTTTGTGTCAAGGTTTATTCAATAGCAGCTAGATGATTTGGTGTTAAACATGGAATGTTGACCCTCATGACTTTTATTCGATTCACTCTTCTGCATCTTTTGCTTTCATTTTTTCAATTTTATGTAATTTTAATCTCTATACAGAAGAATTTTAGCTCCACCATTGATAAGAATCCAATTAGAGGTTTTAGATAATCCTCGCTAAGAAGATAAGCATGAGGATTAAATAATGTGATTACTAATCTTAAAAAACAATATACGGAACTATGGATTGCCAATTATCGGCACTAATTAGTCATCTAACTATCTATAAGACCATAATCTGTATAAAAAAAATATCAATTTGGGTGCAGATAATTACACCTGTGGGTGATAAATTTATGAGTGTCTAAAGTTTGTAGCTGGAAAGCAGATGCTTTTTTGTTCATGTTTCCGAGGAAACATAAATATTATGATAGACACATTTTTATTTAGAGAAATTTAAAATGCATGTAGTAGTAAACCCACACTCTCTCTTTGTAGAGACAAACGTACGATTCTATTGAGGAGCCCTATGCTGCGCCATTTATACAATTATATACAGACAAACACACCTCAATGCCCGTGCCGTGAGCATCATGGATCCTAATTAATTAATCATTATAACTATAATCCTTCAATTGCCTGAGAATAACGGCACGAAAAATTATGTCGCTATATTATTTATCAATAATCTACAGAAGTTTTGAACTTCATGAGTGTCATGTAAATAAAAAAAGTTTTTTGTAGACAGAAAATTAAAGATGGAGACGTTTACAGGATTTTGCCAAAAGGAGGTAGAGAGAGTTGACTAATGGAGGGGTGAATTAGACATTTCATAAAAGATTAGATTCAAAAATGGAACAGTGAATAGTAATAGTTTTCTCAGTCAGTCTAAAACCACCGCCTCGCCGCCCTACGCTTCCGTACGCGTCTCGACCTAATCCACCACTCCATTTACATATCCTCAATAATACTGGATTGTTCAACTTATTATTTTGAATACTTTTGTCAACGTTTCCTTTTCGTGGTTTAATAGTATCAGCAAAATAAAAGTGAAAAAATAAGAATACGGTATAATTTATATAGTAAAAATACATACACTACAAAAGAACTACAATTTGTATATACTAGTGGAAAACGCACATCAAAATAGTAATTGAAAAATTGCTGACTAATGGCATAAACTGCACCATTTGGTTTGAGAAACCTCGCTCTACATTTGCACCCTATATTATTTTTCTACCATATATCATTTCATATCAAGTGAGATTTTAAGGTTTTAGTACAAAAATGAAACTCATAGCAAAATTATAGAAATGTGAAAGTTCGTCAATAGTGAATTAGTTGGTTAGACCATCTGCGTTGGTAGTTTCTCATATGAATCTCTAAATTTGATGGAGACTATGAGCATTGGAAAATTTGATGGAAACTATGAGCCTGAGATCCAATAAATAATGGGATCTCGTTAAAATAGGAATCACACAACTGGAGAGAAATGTTATTCTCACAAGAACTCAAAGAGTAGATCTTGCAGAGATGACAGTGAAGAATCACAAGGTGAAGAACTACCTGTTTGCGTCGATTAAGAAGAGGATCCTAAAGACAATCATGAAGAAGGACACATCAAAGGATCTATGGGATTCCATGAAGAGGAAACACTAAGGAAATACTCGAGTTAGGAATGCTCAATTGCAGAGACAAAGTAGAGACTTTGAGTTCCTGGAGATGAAGATTGGAGAAATCAATTGAGAGTTACTTTTTGCGAGTAATGGAAGTTACCAATGATATGCGTAACTTGGGAGAAGATATCCCAAATGCGAAGGTGGTAGAGAAGATTTTGCGAACATTGGTGAAAAAGTTCACATACGGTGTATGTGCAATTGAGGAATCAAACGACATACAAGAGATGACGGTTGATGACTTGCAAAGCTCGTTGATGGTTCACGAACAAAACATAAGAAAAAAAAACACAAGAGGAACACACTCTGAAGGTTGAAGCATCGTGGTTCCATGAAGGAGGAAGAGGCCGTGAAAGAGGCGGATCTCGAGGTAAAGGCAGAGGAGGACGTGCAAGTCGTGGAAGAGGTCGGGGTAACACGAGCTACGACAAAAAGCAAGTCGAATGCTACAAGTTTTATGATAAATGATATTTCAAATCGGAATGTCCATAATGGGAAAAGGAGGCCAATTATGCAGAGATGGAAGAGGATATGTTGTTAATGGCTCACATTGAATGAGTCAAGAAGGAGGATGAACAGGTATGGTTTTTAGACTTAGGATGCATCAATCATATGTGTGGGAATAAGGACTGGTTTCTTAAGCTAGATGAATCATTCCGCCGGAATGTTAATCTAGGTGATATGAGAATATTGGTAGAAGGAAAAAGAAACATTATAATGGAAATTAATGTGCCTGGTCTCGGAGATTACATAAGTTTACTATGTTCTGGGACTGAGAAACAACTTGCTCAGTGTTGGACAGTTATAAGAAAAGGGTTTGAAGATCATCATTAATAAAGATGAGTGTGAGATTAGAACAAGCGACACAGAAGAATGATCATGCGTTCCATAATGTCTAGAAACATAATGTTCATTCTTCTAGGAAGAGTGTTGAAGGCCAAAGAAATTGGAGAAATAAGTGTTTTCAAGTAGTGGAGAAAGCTGATAAATTATGGCACAAAAGATTTGGTCATCTCAACCATGGATGACTGAAAACGCTTGAAGAGAAAAGAATGGTTGAAGGCTTGCCAAATCAAATTCACGATGAAGTAGAGATGAGTGTGTGTGAAGTTTGCATGAAGGGAAAGTGAAATTGTGTGAGCATTCCCAAAAGGAGCATGTGGAAATCAACTCGAGGCCTGCAACTTGTCCACAGTGACATATGTGGACCTATCACACCAATTTCTAAAAGTGGGAAAAAGTATATAATCAATTTCATTGATAATTATAGCAGGAAGTGTTGGACATACTTCCTGGTAGAGAAATCAGATGTATTGGCTGTCTTTGAAGAATTAAGGGTTGTAGTTAAAAGAGATTAGGGCCAGAGCTTGATGTGTCTACGAATTGATCGGGGTGGAGAATATAACTCCAAGGCATTTGATGAATACTGCAGAGAGAATGGGATCAAGAGACAACTCACTGCAGCCTACACACCACAACAAAATGGGTTATTGGAAGGAAAAACCGAAGTGTGATGAACATGACTAGGTGTATGTTATTGGAAATGTATGTGCCTAGGAGATTATGGCCGGAAGCAGTTCAATATCCGGTTTATGTGGGAATAGAAGTCCATCAGCAGCTTTGGATGATGTCACAACTCAAGAGAAATGAAGTAATCTCAAACCTACGGTGGAACACCTGAGAGTGCTTGGGTGTGTTGCGTATGCTATGGTTCCATACGAGAAGAGGATCAAACTGGATGAGAAAAGTATCAAATGCGTCATGTCTGGACTTAGTAAAGAGTTTAAAGCGTACAGTCTCTACAACCCATAAACAAAGAAGATCATCACAGGTAGAGATGTAAAATTTGATGAAAGCAAGGGATGGAATCGGGAAGAGAAGTTGAAAGAGCTGACATGGAGTGATGATGAAGATGAAGTGAGAATGGAACAGGAAGTCGGTGAAAGCTCAGGGGTTAACAGAGAAAGCTCTGAAAGAAATTCAGAAACTCAGGAGGAAAATGAGGCAGAAACAAAGCAAGATGAAGAAGAGGCAGAGCAACAGAATCCACATCAAACAGTGGAACATGTAGGAACTAGGAGATCAAGGTAAGAGCCAGTCTTGATGAAAGATTATGTGGGAACTTAAGGAAGAAAAATACAACATAGAACTTTTGATTCTATTTCAGGAAAGTTCTATGCAACAGTCTTTGATTGAAGAAAACAATACTTGGGAGCTGAAAATCATGTTGGTGAGTTTCTATGTGGATGACTTGATATACACTGGAAGCTCAAGTGAAATGCTTGCAAAATTCAAGAACTCAATGATGAAGGAGTTCTCAATGACAGATTTGGGAAAGATGAAGTTCTTTTGGGAGTTGAGGTGGTTCAAGATGAACGGGGCATCTTTATATGTCAACAAAAGTATGATGAAGAAACTCTGGAGAAGTATAGAATGGAAGAGAGCAACAATATGAACAATCATGTGGTTCCAGGACACAAGCTGTCAAAATTAGGAAATATTGAAGCAGTAGATCCAACAACATACAAGGGACTAGTCGGAAGCTTGAGGTATCTAACTATAACACGCCAAATCTTATGTACTCAATAAATTTGGTCAATATGTACATGAAGAAACAAAGTGAGCAACATATGATGACAATTAAAAGAATCCTAAGATATGTTCGAGGAACAACAACCTATGGGATTCGATATCAGAAAAGAGGAAATCAAGAGCTGGTTGGTTATGTTGACAGTGATTATGTTGGTGATGAGGATGATAGGAAGAGCATGTTTGGCTATGTTTTCATGATAGGAGGAGGTGTTATCGCATGAGCATCCAATAAATAGCTAATAATTGTTGGGATATCAATCCAAAGTCCCACATCGGAAGTTAGACAAAGTAATGTCTAATATATAAGTCAATAAGCACCCTAATTAGTTTGAGGCCTTTTGGGAAGTAGCTCAATAAGAAAACCGTGAGGGAATGAGCCTAAACCGGACAATATCATACTAATGGGAGTTAATAGGCTTATAAATTCCATTAATTGGTATCAGAGCCATGGTTCAAAGTCGTGGACCTGGAGAACCGATGTATCCTCGAGTCTTTGGTTTGAAGGGGAGATTGTTGGGATATCAACTCAAAGTCCCACATCGGAAGTTAGACAAAGTAATGTCTAATATATAAGTCAATAAGCACCCTAATTAGTTTGAGGCCTTTTGGGAAGTAGCCCAATAAGAAAACCGTGAGTGAATGAGCCCAAAGCGGACAATATCATACTAATGGGAGTTAATAGGCTTATAAATTCCATTAATAATAACTTTGTCCACAATAGAAGCAGAGTTTGTAGCAGCAGGATTTAGGGAGTGTCAAGCTATATGGTTGAGAAATGTGATGGAGGAGATAGGTCTGAATCAAGGAAAAGGAACTCTGATGTACTGCGACAACAGTTCTACAATTAAATTGTCAAAGAATCCAGATTTGCATGGAAGTAGTAAACACATTCATGTCAGGTTTCATTTTGAGAGAGTTGGTGAATGATGGAACCATAAACTTATAGTATTGTATGACTGAAGATCAAGTGTCAGATATTATGACAAAGGCCGTAAAAATGAATGTATTTGAGAAGCTAATGAGCATAATGGGAATACGCATCAATAAAGAAGCAAACTGAAGCTAGAAAGTATCAATTTAAGAGAGGGAATGAAGAATAAAGAGTGATGTGGAGCTGAAGTAACGGAGTTTGAATGTTTCAATATGGCTTTAAATTTCAATTAAGTTGTCTTAGTTTGCAGGAGAAGAAGTAGAAGTCTGTAGTTGTTGTTTTAGTTGCCGAAGATTAGGTCCAAGTTGTTTGAGTCTGTTACGGTATATAAGACTCGTATTTTTCTGTTGATTGAAATAAGACAAATCATTCATAAAAGCTTTTTCTCTCTTAAATTCGTTTAAACAGTTTACACAAAAAAATACTCCCATTATGGATACTCTTACTTTGCTATAGAAGAAGAAAAACTGAATAAAATGTTTTTTCTTTTTGCTAATGAAAAGTGAAAACTAATACTAAAACGTTTTGTAAACATAACAAAGTAGATCTTTAATGCATTTTTATTTTTTTCGTTTAAATTAAACAATATGAATGAATCTCAAAAGATTAGATATATTGATCAATTTTACACAATAATATGTTATACACAATATATATATATACCAAAAGGGATGTTAACCAACCCAAATCAAAAATCGATTTAATTTACAAGTTAAACCGTAACTTAAACCAACCACAATTAAGATCTAAACAATAATCAGAAAAGAGGATTTATACCCGCGGAACCAAAACTTAGGTTTCTGGTGATTGAGTTTAAGTCTCCGACAATTATGGTAGAATCTGCAAAAAAGAGGATAACCGGTGTTTTCACTGGATTGCTCGAGGAGTTGACTCCAACCCCCGATTCCGACCCATGGCCCACCACCGCAAGTTTTTCCCCATGATGAGCAAAATTCAATCTGCCATAATCCTTCACCTCCAATTCTCACGTCGTATATTCTTTCTCTAATTACCGTTAGAAACCAATCGTAACTTTCCAAAGCGAGCTCTTCAATTCGGGCAAAAGGAACGATGAGCTAGCTTTGTGTCGAACTGACCAGATTCGTCACCTCCGCTGTGCTCCATCGTCGACACGTACTCTGCCGTGTGTTGCACACCCTCCGAGCCTCGTCAGTGACTCACGCAGTAAGGTCGCAGCTTCGTCTTTTGAGAAGAGTGATTCTCCGATCTTCGTTCAAATCCCGGAATGCCGTCCTTAAAGATTTTGTCTGCCTAAGCCGAAACCTCGTGATAACCGCTCATCTCGAAGCTACCGCCACCACCTCACATCACTTCATCGACTCCACCACGCCACTGCAACAACCGAAGAAAAAGATATGGTTGAAGATAGAAGTTCCGTTCAAGCTTGTATATCAAAGCCATCATGTAACACTGTTAACCGAGAACGGGAGCCCTCTCCAAACGACAATAAAGAACACCGATGATGGAGACATGAGTTAGATTCACGCGTTTGTCTTGAGTAGAAAGAGGTGGAAGAAAACGTGTTTTTGGTTTTGATTGTATTTTATTAGTATTTTATGGTATTTAAAAAAAAAGTATTTCATAGTATAATTGTATATTAAAAAAAAAAATAGTATATATAACACTATATATGTCAACACTGCACGTATCTATGTATCATACATCTCATATCATGTATGTAACAACAGTATGTGGAATAGAGAGAGTGAGATGGAATTTAGCATAAGCCTTTAAGGTTAGGAGCTGATAAGACTACCGTAGCATCTGTACACGCGTTCTCAGCCAACCACTCTATTAATCCTAATTCGTTGTTTCTATAAAGATAGCTATTTGTTTGGTATACTTATTAGTTATACAGAACAAAATTTGTTACCACCTAGTTCTCCAGGCCGGGGCTCTTCATTAGTACTCCAAAAGCCAACCAAAAAGTTTTCGAAATGCATGGAGCATTTAAAAGTGACATATATTTAAGGTTTCAAGAAAATTTTATGTATTTTATATAGATTCAAGTGTGCGTGATAACGGAAAGTGTTGTTGTAAAATTATTCGGTTTGCATTTTCTAATATTTTTTAATGTGACTGTTCAATTTTTTTTTAAAACTTGTTCAAATTAAAATTGCGATTAAGTTGTTAGCCAAATTTAAAACTAAGACCATCTCTAACTCATTCATCCATATTTTACTTCAAAATGGAGTAATTCTAAAATAGAGAAAGGGTTTTCTCCAACCTATTACTCTATATTTTACTCCAAAAAGATTTTTTATGTAATTATTAATTTGTTAGAACACTTTATATTTATTAAATTACATATTTTATCCATTTATTTTATTTTTTATAATAATTTACTAAAATCATATTATTATTTTATTAAAAAATTACTATAGAAATAAAATTCGATTACATAACATAAATAAATAAACAAAAGCAAATGAAAAATAAAAAAAAATAGTTTTGATTAATTGTCACCATAGTTTTGATAAAAAACAAATGAAATATATATATATATATATATTTGATGAAAAATAAAAAGGGATTTAACCACATATACCCATTTTTTAATTCCATTAATCACATATACCCATTTTTCTTCTTTCTTTTGTAAAAATTTTAAAATACCACTATTTAAATATTAACTACTTATGAGGTTTTAGGGTTTAGGATCTAAGATTTAGGGTTTTAAAATCCTAAACCCCAAAAAATCTTTCCACCCCTAATAAACCCTAACCCCCTAAAATATAAACCCTAAATCCTAATAATTAAACCCTAAGTTTATAAGGGTTTAACCCTAAATCCTAAACCATAAGTAAATCATAAACTCTATAATTTTACTAAACACTAAATCCTAAAATATTAAACCCTAGCAAATATATCATTTATAATAAAAAATAGTTTTAGTAAATGAAGGGTATAATAGTATTAATATAAAAAGGGGTGGATATATGTGATAAAAAAAATGGTGTGGTTATATGTAGTTAGTGGATATGCAAAGTTGAGTATATTTGTGATTCTTTCAAATAAAAATAATATAGTTGTTAGATTTATTTTATTTTGTTTATCGACATATTTTGATGTATGTTTATTTTACTATTAGTGTCATTGCAATTTTTATTAAATATAATAATTTTTTGAACTATTTAAGTATAAAAATATAAATAGTATATAAAATAAGAATGTTTTTATAAATAAAAAATTTCAACTCCAAAATGGAGGAACTTCATTTTTTACTCCAAAATTTTACTCCAAAATAGAGTTTTGAATGAAATTTGGAGTGAGGTTGAAGATGCCCTAACTAAGAGCATCTCCAATGGTTTGCACTATTTTAAGCACTAAAATAGTGTTGCACTAAAATAGTGTTGAGTTTTACTCCAACCTATTGCACTATTTCTTACACCAAAAAAGAATATTCTAGGTATATTCTCTTTCATTAGAATTTTTTTTTTCTAATTGTACCCATTATTTATCAAAATTATAAACTATACCCACTTATTTTCTTTTTTAAAAAAATAAATTTATCTACTAGTACTTAATTTATCTAATTGATTAATGTAG
>OVAP01001672.1:10722-22695 GCA_900406295.1 Aurinia saxatilis | reverse complement strand
CTTAGAATCAACGGATTTCTAGTTCTATCCTAGAAGCTTCCGCTCCATCATATACCTCAGTATAAATAAATGTCAAAATTTGATTATATAATGACAATTATATTATATTATTTTTATCTATAACAATGTTCTTTTATTATAGTAATTTGGCAACAGTTTGAAATGTTGAAGCAAAACGTTTATTAGTTGAAGAAGCTCCTCAGTTCGTGTTGGATCACGAAGCTTCATCGCCGATTATACAGTCATCGCCGAAGATTGTTATATGTAATTGTGAATGTTGATTTATAATATCATTCTTATTAATCAAATAAATAAAATATATATATTCACGAGTTACAAATCTTACTGAATATTTGTTGGGTACTTAATCTATGACTATTTTCTTAAAATTTTATAAGAATTTGACTGTTGACAGAGAAAAGAACAAGAATACAATTGGTAGACAAAAAAAAGGGGTACAATTTCTCCATTCTAAATATGGTTCCACAACAGTCTAAAATTAACAATCTTACATATTATTATCTTTTCATTATAGTATTCTGATCTCTATGGGTAAAGCAATGGAAAAGATATCAATGAGTCATTTTTTCATTGTCTTCCTAGCATTTATATCCGGTAAATTTTGTGTATCATATGTATTACTTGTAAATATTTATTTATAACATCATATTGGTTTTGATTTTGTAGTGATAAGTATTGTAACAATTCAAAATGTTGGGGCAACACTTATATTACCTAAAGAAAATTATCGTGTTGCAAAATCATGAAACTCCGGTGCATGTTGCGCAATCAAAAGATCTTCACTGCAAAACAAGGTGTAGTGTGAGCTGTTTTCCCATTAATGGAATTGATTATTGTTTATGTGTATGTTAAATTTCAGTTTTATAAAATAAATAAGATACATTTTAAATAATAATAAAACATATTTCAAATTTAATGCATGCAATAAATTTTACAATTAAAATCTGTATGCCTCACACAAAAGTCTAGAAAACCACATATAATACATACCAAAGATGATTAACTTTGTCCAAACTCTTTTAAGTAAAACCATGACGAAGTTTGGGTTTGATCATTCAATGGGTGAATTTGATAATCCTTTGTCCAGAAGATATTTTTGGATCCAAGGATGATCATCGTCTGAAAAAAAACTTGTATCATTCAATGTAAACGAGACTAAAATATCCATTTAATCACATTATTTTCATGTTAATGAACAGTTTCCCATAAATTCTGTATTAACATCTGGTGTACTCAAAATTAAAATCTGGTTTGCTGGGCCAAATCAAAACCAAACCAAATAAAAACGTACAATATGATTTGTTTTTGTGTATACTAAATAGTGTGGCCATAGCTTTAAAGAAATTTTAAGTAGGAGTAGAGTATAAAGTGGTGCAAATTTTACTGAAATTTGTAGAAGTATGGTCTGTATATTTTCGATAATATTTTGTTTTTATCGAATTACCCGTATCTGATCCTTGAATATTGAAAGTGGACATGCCTTATAGAAAACCTTCTACAACTATTTCATTTTGAGATTTTTAACAATAGTTTATCAAGTAATTTGGTCTCCCGTAGCTATATATATAAATTAAGGTTGCTAACAAAGAGATAAAACAATTTAGTCTTGTCTATTAGAATACATCAGTCAACAAACTCAGGTTTCTAATAATCTGAAACGATCTCTTTCAAGAAGATAGGATAAATTTTATTAGATTGATTGTATATTTTTTTTGTTTTGTCGTAGTCTATAGCTATTTATCTTGAATTTTGGAAGTGGACATGCCTACTAAAACCTCCCGACTCTGCTCGACTAGCATTATTAGAATTTTAGTCAAAGTGTACTGTGTACATGAAGATATTAATGTGGTCATCCGTAACTATACAAAACTTGGTAATTGAAAAAGAAAATTCAATTTAGTATTGTATATGAAATCTCCCTGAATATGGTAAAGAAATCAATTTAGTATTATCTATTTGAATAAAGTTTGATGAAATTTAAACCAGTTCTATCTTTTGATAAATATTTTACTAAAACATTACCTTGTGCATTCTATATAAAGGTTCAACACTAGGTAACAATGCAAACTATATACATTTGAATAATATTATCTTGGATTACAACATCGGAAAATATGTTAATGAAATCTGTTTTTGTTACCTTTCTATTTGTTTCATCCGGTAAAATTTCATATTTTATATGTTTGAAAAATATCTCTAAAAATAATGTGTATATATTCTATATTTTGTTATGTATTTCAATCTAAGTAGATACCAAATTTAATTATATAGTGATAGTTATACTATGGTTTTTATTTATTTATTAACGCATAATTTGGTTTCAGTGATGATCCCGACAACAATTAAAAATATTGAAGCAAAACGCTTATTACTTGAAGAAGCAACACAGTTTATGTCTCATCCTGAAGCTTTGTCACCAGTTGTACAACCACAACATCCAGAATGCTCGCTCGAGTGTGTGCAGTGTACCGTCGCTGAATTTATTATCGAGTGTTTTTGTGTATGTTGATTTTTAATATCATCTTATTATCAAATAAATAAAATATAGATCTTATTTGACATTTATTCCAATATTAGCCACTAAACTGGAAAATTGTATGCGATATATACTGTGTAATACAGTGAAGAGGTAAAGAGACTCAGCTTCGAGGTTTGATGCAATGAAATAATCTTTTAGGACATGTTACATTTTTACAGTAGTATATATTTCAATCACTAAACTCATTAAGTAAAATTTTAGTTTCTTATTTATTAAAGGAGTGATATATCAGCTACAGAATTTCTGCAATGTGTATTGGTTGATCTATGTAACACAAAATTGACATCCACACTGAAACTTTAAATCCACCTCTTTGAAAAGTGTACCTAAAGCTTTAAATTTGGCCTTACGTAATTCTACACAGTTTGGTCAAATAATTAATGTAGTCTTATGTATTTTTATAAAATTTGGTTAACAGATTGATCTAGATATGATTTGATCAATACTTGGACTAACACTATATATGTGCAACCATTTTCCATTCTATAACATTAAAAATTTACCATGGTGAGACTTTAAAGCATTCTATATTTTGATAGATCTTTGGCTAACATATAACTGTTGGGTTTTCATGATATTACTTCGAATAAAGCATTCTATATTCACCAAATCCATCCATGATTTTTTACACTTTGGATCCTAGTAAACAAAACCCGCAGGATTTTCTTACTGAACTCCTTTCCAAAAGAACTTACTTTTGAGTTTTGACATTTACTAGATACTTGGAATGTGGGATTTCAATTGTATCCCAACACTTATAATTATTAAACTACTAGGGGTTGATCCGCGTTATGCGCGGAATTGATTACTTTTATTTTTTCTTCATTTGTTTTATTTTTGATATAACAACGTCCCAATAATATTTTGGTAATTGTAGTATAGTTTTGGAACAGTTTTTCTCATGTTATTTTAATTTTTTATGATACATAGTCTCTATGATTTACTATTTGACAGTGTATTTTATGACATTAAATTTGATATAGAGGGTTCTATCATTATATCTGCCACACGGCATTTTGCTAAAAATTTTAATCACTATTTAGTTTCCGATCATGATTTTTGTTTATTTATAATTTTAATTCTTACATTTATTAATATGAATCATGATTAAGTCATAGTTTATTTTGTGTTTGATAAGATAATTAATTATATATATATATACATATATGTGTATATATATATATGTGGTATCTAATATCTTATTAGAAATTAAAATAATTGTTTAATTTTTACCACCATGAAAATTTGAAATAGTTTCCAATCATTTTGATATTTTTTAGTTATTTTAAGACTAATTTGTTCATTTTAAAACATATTAAAAATTTTAAATATATGACATTTTTAACTTCAAGAGATTAATTGTCTCTATAATCATTTTCCATTTAATTCTGTTATATTTTTTCCCTGTATTTTTTAAGAATTTTTCTCTTCCCACTTTGTTTCATTTAACAAAAGAGTAGTAAGAGTGTTAATATATGAATGAAAACATATCAAATAGACTAATTTTATTATATTTGTTAAATTCAATCAACTTTTTTTATCTTAGTATTTAAATATACTAACATGAATCTTCACCAATTCAATAGTTTATAATTTGTGTAAGATAAAACAATCAAGTGTTTATAAATGTAACATACTATTTCAAATTAAAGTTAGAGTTCTTTAATAACATAAGTTGTGAAATGTTTGTCTAAGTTCTTTTATATTGATGGTTAATATTTTTCTTTTGTATAACAATGATAATATTATTGTATTGTCGTATTACAGAAATTTAAATTTGTGTCAATAGTTACTCTTGTCGATTTACCCGCGCGTAAGGTGTGTTATTATTGTTTTTATTTTTTTATTTTTTTTGTTTTTGGGATAACGACGTCCCACAAATATCTTTGTAATTATAAGTATATTTTACAAAATATTTTGTAATGTTTTTAAAATTTTATATGATACATAGTCTTTACGATTTGTGTGATTTACTATTTGACAGTATATTGTATGACCGTAAATTTGATATAGTAAAAATCTCCATGATGATATCTACCCCATGTTATTCCGTCAAAATTTTTAATTAATGTTTTAGTTTGCGATCATGATTTTGTTTAGTTTTTTATTTTATTTTAATCGTTATATTTATTGATATGAATCTTGATTAAGTCAATCGTTACTCATTTTCTGTATTACATTATGTAGGTGTTATCATATGAGTGTTTTAGTTTATATTTTTTTGAGTCATTAATTTATTATTGTTATTATTACTATTTGATGCAGCTTAAATATTGATTATATCATTTTAGAGTCATTACTTAATATTAATAAAATAATTAATTTAGAGTTTTGAAGTTTTTTTTTATGAATTATATACTTTTAAAGTTGATACCATGAATGACTTTTCAAATCCCTTTTGTAATTGAATATATTGATATAAAAAATGCAATTAATATGTGAAATGGATGTTGAATTAAATTATTTTATTAAAGTTAAATATTGAAGTGATGTGCAATACATGTCTGTTGATGTGTCATCACCAAAAAAGAAAAAAATTAACTTTATGTATATAGACTAATGGTTGATCCGCGCTACGCGCAGAGTGTGTGAATTTGTTTATTTAATTATTTGTTTTGTTCTTGGGATCACGATGTCCCACAAATGTTTTTGTGATTATAGTATAATTTTGGGATTTTTTTCGTCATCTTGTTCTTAAATGTCTATGATACATAGTCTTTGCGTTTTGTGTGATTTACTATTCGATCGTATATTGCATGACCGTAAAATTGATACAGTAAAAATCTCCATAATTATATATACCCCACATCATTATACCAATATCTTTAATCACTATTTAGTGTGCGATCACGATTCTTTTAGATTTTAATTTAATTTTTATATTTATGATATGTATCTTAGTTAAGTTAATAATTTATTATTTGTGTTGGATAAGTTAATTAATTAGCTATAAATATGGAGTATAATATCTTGTTATAAATTCAACTGATTGTTTCATTTTTTATTACCATGAAAATGTGAAAGAATTGCTAATCATTTTGATATTTGTACATATTTTTAAGAACAAATTTTGCATTTTTCATATATTTAAATTTTTTATATTGAATAAGACTTTAAGAGACTTATTGCCTCTTTTGTCCTCTTTCGTTTATTTTGCTTATATTTCTATTTTGAGTTTTGAAAATTTGTTCTCTTCCCACCTCATTTTATTTAATTAAGGAGTATTAACAGTAATAATGTTTTTGTTTTGTTTTTAATGCACATATTAGAGGAGTTGATCATGCATTGCTGATATATTTGGATTTTTAATTTTGAAACATTTTTGATATTTTGCAGTTTTATAAATTAATATAATTAAAATATTCAATGCATTAGGATAAACAAATTATTAATTATCATTTCATGAAATCTTAAAGGTGTGAGTTTTATTTTTATGATATGAGTAATAACTTTTAAATTTCTTTAAGGATCGCGTGTTGGTATCATTTTCCATATATTTAAAAAATTTATTTTGAATAAGACTTCAAAAGACTTATTGCCTCTTTTGTCCTCTCTCATTTATTTTGGTTATATTTATACTTTGAGTTCTGAAAATTTGTTCTCTTTCCACCTCATTTCATTTAACTGAGGAGTATTAACAGTAATAATGTTTTTGCTTTGTTTTTAATGCACACATTAGAGGAGTTATCATGCATTGCTGATATAGTTGGATTTTTTATTTTTTAAACATTTTTGATATCTTGCAGTTTTATAAATTAATTTAATATAAATAAAATATTCAATGCATTAGGATAAATAAATTATTAATTATTATTTCATGAAATCTTAAAGGTATGAGTTTTTATTTTATGATATGAGTAATAACTTTCAAATTTCTTTAAGCATCACGTGTTGGTATATAAAATATGTAATTTATTTTGAAAAATATAACGGAGCATATTTCAATTAAAATATGTAATTTATTAGTTAAAAAGAATTATTAGGCCTATTATTATTTCATGAAACTATAATCATATATGTTTCATTCTTATAATTATAATTTAAGTATTGACTTTTCAGATTCCTCTAATCACCAAGTTTTAGTTAAATAATCAAAATTAATCATATGAATGATGGGATATCATCCGGTTGATGATGTTTTTTCAAAAAAAAAAAAAAAAAGAAGAGAAAAGCTAACTTTATATAGATTTCTGATTAACAAAAAAGAGAAAAACTAACTTTAGATAATAGATAACTAAGATACAGGTTCCTGTTTATTTACATGGATTTTTATTTACATAGATTTTTATTTTGGGGGGTATTGGTTGATTTACATGGATACGATCAACTATCATCCAAAGAGTTGAGAGCTTAATACTATACAGTGTATACACACGCACATGATGCAACCAAAACCGCAAACCAAAACCAAAACCAAAACCAAACTGAAACGCAAAACGGGTCAAGATTCTGAAACAGCGAAGGCTGAAGTAGTGACCAAGGACGAGTCCAATGTGGATTGGCTAAGCAACACATTCTTCATTTCTTTGTAGGACCTCAACTCTTCCAAGGCATCAGCTGTTGTCTTTGAGGCCAATGCGAGCCCCGAGGCTGTGATAGACATTGCTGCTACCCCGTGAGTCTGTACGGGTTTGTTGTTCTTGTTACAACTAATTTCAGGTATGGAAGATTCAGAGACATCTTGTCTGAGAGGTGGAGCTTTCTTCAGCATATTCACAAGGGCACCAACTGCAGCATCTTGTGACTTTTTTGGGAAGGACCCGCTCGACTCTATTCGTTCTTGTATATCGCCTCTCTTGTCGAAGGAGCCATGCCTGAAATAAGGCAATAAAGCAAACTCAAAGCCGTTTTAAGACAACAGTCAAGAACTGGATCGGAGACCTAGAGGGAAACCGGGAACCATTTCAACTGATTATGTGATTAACTTATAAACGCAAAGTAAGATCTTGCTCTGGAGTTGATGATTAAGCAGATAAATGAGACATGATACTACTGACAATGAAGACTTACGATTTCTAGGTTTATTTTTACTAAATATTGAAACAGTATAACAGTTCGACCTTCAGTGTAGAAGAAAAGTATGTGAATGCGCCAAAATAGATGGAAGATACAGGAATAAAGAAGCACTGCAGTATCATGTGGTCCTAAAGGCTTCTTACTGTAAAAATCTTAAAGAAGGTACATAAACAAGCATCTTAAGCCATATTGATTACCATATAAGGGGCCAGGTTTACCATATTACTTCTGAAGAAGCTACAACTGGTATAAAATATACAGAGATCTACTTAGAAAGAACAATAAACCCAAAAGCAATAGAAAGATTGTATGCTTCAGTTGTAGATGAAGTGGAAATGACACACGGAAGTTTTATAAGTTTGGAAGACCATACCTGCTACTAGGGTCTGATATATCATCGTACTCAACATCAAATGGGCAAGGGAAATCAGCCTCATCAAAGTCGTCTTGGAAAGATCTACTGGAACTCCGGGAAAATGATATCCGCGGTGAGCTGTTGGAAGACAGCCTTACTCCAGAATTCCTCCTAAAGTCTTCTCTCCCATAGAGAAACAGCTATAATTAAAAGTAAAACAAAAGTTAGCAATGTTCCTTCAGTCACATGATGAAAAACAAAGCTAAGACATGTGGAGTTAGTTTACCTTCTCAACTGCAACTCCAGGTTCAACAGGACTAGAGTTCCTCACAGGCTTCAGAGAAGCATGTCTCGACAATTTTAAATGAGCAGAAGGTGCTCCAACGTTTTGTTTGGACTGGAACGTAGGAGCAGGGATTCTGACTGGAGCACTTTCAGTACGAGTGATGGCTCTTGGGGCGCCATGTATGGGTGCTAAAGGAGAACATGGAGGAGAGTACTCTTCAGTGTAGCTCTCCTTCCTACGACCAGTGGGTATATC
This sequence comes from Aurinia saxatilis, assembly GCA_900406295.1. Lineage (NCBI taxonomy): Eukaryota > Viridiplantae > Streptophyta > Magnoliopsida > Brassicales > Brassicaceae > Aurinia > Aurinia saxatilis. The sequence goes on along the minus strand of OVAP01001672.1, from coordinate 14,223 downwards.
AGAAGGATGAGGTGGAAGGCGGCGGGAACAAGGATTTGAGACCAACGCATGTGAATCTGAGCGTGTAGGGGACGGTGAGCAAGAAACTGAAGGTGGAGAGGCCTTAAAACGATCGAAACTCCAACTATGGCGCCTTTGAAAGGACAGCAATGGAGGTGAACCATACGAAAGAGGAAGAGAAGGGAACCTTTTTAACGGATCAGCCAAAGGACTTCCAACATAATCGGTTATAAACGTTGGAGACATAGGAGTTGAGTGTTCACAACTAACATCCGACAGTGAACGATATGAAACCGACAAGCAAAGTCTACCACAGACAGTCTCAACCGGCGTGAAAGCAAACTTGTGCATCTCTGCATCTTCTCTACGAGTGAAAGGCTCAACAATAGAAGGGACCCTAGGAACAAGCTTGAACTCGCAGATCTGGCCAGAGGAATTAAGCTCCCGGAAAATCTTATAAGCAGGTAAAAGCCTAACCATCACAAACAACGATCTCAACAACAAAGTCGCTTTCTTATACATCACTTGCAACTTATTACTATTACCCGACCTCCTGCTACTCGTATTACCAGTCTCCCTAACCTTCCTATTATCATACTGCACCACCCACCTCTCAATAATCTGCTCATTCTTACTTTCACATCCCAATTCATCTTGATCACTAACAAACCGCCTCGCCACAAGAACCACATCAACAACCAAAGGCTCAAGACTACTTCTCCGCCCAATATCGAAATTCTCCAAAGCTGCAGGACATTCCCTAAGAGCTAGATTAAACCATTTGTCCCGAGGCCTCACACTCGAAGACGAAGAAGAAGATGATGAAGGTGAAGGAGAACAAATCATCTGGTCACCACTAAAATTCCTTGAAGACATAAAAGGAGTCCTTGATTCCAGAATTATATGAAGCGATTTAGCAAAGAACTCAAATATGACCTGTTCTGCTTTAGCACCTTCCGAGTTGTTGTTACTACTCCTGTTGTGTAAAGACGACATCTTTTGCTTTACCCTCCAATCAAATTGAGTAAAAACTGTTCCTGAGAATCAAAATTGAAAACCCAATCATCTAAATAGTTCTCGATGATCAAATCAAACAACAGAGAGTGAAAGCATAAACCCAGAACAGAGTATACAATCACGAACTCATATTTACCTTATCGAGTAACCACCGACTAAACTGAACTTCGTCTTCTTCCTCAAACTCGTAACTCTACACTACTTTTTTGGTTTTTTTGTTTTTGTTTTTACGATTTTAAATGGCAAAATTGAAAGAACCCTAAATTAAAAATCAAAACTTTTGGATTACAAAAAGCAGAGAAATCGTTCGTATTCCGAGTTTAAATCCTTGGAAACCGAAACTGAATCAACCCATGAGGAGATATTTATCGTCGCTACAAAACTTTTGAATTTTTTCACTTTGCTCATTCTTCTATGGATTTATCACTTTTGTTTAATTATTCAGAAGAGACGATGATATTTGATATTTTGATATCTTCTTCGTGACTCGTTCGATCCACACTTATACTTTTAGTTTTTTAATTTTAATTTCTTTCTTTGAATTTGTAATAAATTGGTTTCTTTATTATGAGTTGGTCCCACAGACAGGTCCTTAATAGATAAGGGAACTTAGGAATATATATACCAATGTATTTATGTCACGAATGTTTAGCAAAATTTCGTTCGGAAACAAAATTGTTATACTTTTAGCAAATGTTTGCTTTGTGTAACCTCCCTTTTGTCAGTTTCAACAAATATTGCACAAAGCAAATGTTTGCTAAAAATATAACAATTTCGGTTTCATAAGCAAACAAACAAAATTTTGCTACCACCTTTATTTTGGAAATTAGTGAAATGGTAAAAGTTGAAATGACCTTGATTATCAAGAAAAACATATACAAGTTGCAACAAAATTTTCCACAAAGCATTTCACTAATTTTCAATATATATGTAGTAGCAAAATTTTGTTTGTTTGCTACGGAAATTGTTATACTTTTAACAAATATTTGCTTTGTGCAATATTTGTTGAATCGGACAAAAGGAAACTTACACATATGATTGTTGTTCTTCTTCTTGATAACCAAGGTGATTCCAATTTTTATCATTCCACTAATTTCCAAAGCAAATGTAGTAGTTGATTAGTTTTAAATTATTAGTAATACTAACCAACCACTACAATTATTTCGAAAATTAGTGAGATAACAAAATTTGTAGGTTCTTAGCAAAACTCCATCTTACTCTAATTATTGTTGACAGTGATCCTGAAGAGGAACATGGTGAGATGATGAAGCTCAGACGGATATTTTTTTTTATATGATGATGGATTTTTTATTGGTGAGGTAGAAATTAGAGTAAACGTTACGAAAAAAAATATGACAGGATTTATTAAACATTAAAATATTATATATACAAACATACTATTTAAAAAATTGTGTATTTAAAATTAATGTTAAAATAATATATATACATAGAGGAGAAGAATGACATGATTTATTAAAGTAAATGTTAAACTAGTTGATTGGACTACCAATGTTTTTACTAAAAAATACACGATTTAGAATAAAAATGATTCTATATATAATGCTATGTATTAAATATGGTAGAAGGATCCAAGGTAGAAGGAAGTTATACTAGATTTGTGCGGGCAGTAACATTTGTAAAACGATCACAAAATATGTAAAGGATAATTCTAAAATATACTCGAAATGTGGATTTTTGTGTTGAAAATGGAGGAGAGAAAATGAACACATTGAAATAATCAAGAGAATAACTAACATTTTGAAAGACTTCCATGTATACGACGTTTGTACTGGAACTTGCCATTGTCATCTGTGATGAGCATTTTCAGACTAACTCGAGACTTGACTCTGGAAAAAGGTACATATAGTTGTCCATGAGAGAATACTGGTTTTTGTGTGGCAAACCTACTTTCTCAAGGAAGATACTAAAGCACTACTCAACGGTGATAACTAGGTGATTGGTTCGCACCTTGTACGAGCTCCCATGTTTTTTTATTATAATGTATACAATGTAAAATCAAGCATGATTATATAATATTGTAACACCATTACATCAATATTATTGTATTAAATACATCATAATTTATAAGTCTAAAGTTATAAAACATTTTATAGAAATTCAATCATATCTGAATATTTTATGATAGATTAGAAAAACGTAAATATCAAAATTTTAATAAATAATAATAAAATATATAACATGTGTATTAGAAGAAAGATCGACTCGTATTCTTTTTACTTCGCCCCTTGTACCCTTGTACACATGCCAATCACATGAAGCGAAATCAAAAGGACACTCTTGACCGCCTAAATCACATTATATTTTTATCTAAATTAATATATAAAACATGAATCAAAATAGTTATTCTTTATTGATTTTGAGTGGGATATCTATGAAAATATATGGTAGATCAAATTATTGTACTCATGTATTAAAAGCTTTACATTCATATATATATATATATATATATATATATATATATAT
>OVAP01001672.1:0-10706 GCA_900406295.1 Aurinia saxatilis | reverse complement strand
ATATATATATATATATATATATATATATATATATATATATATATATACTTCTAATCATTTTGGGCTAAATAACACAAAAAATGTAACACCATAAAGATCCATTAACAATAACATGAGCCCAAGTTAATCCATTAAGTGTGAAGATTTTTGTATCATCATATTATGTGATACGATTTCAGAATTTATTATAAAAAGATCTACAATTAATTATGCCACAAAAAATCTTTAAAGTAATCATGTTGTCATTAAGTAAATAACAAAGTCAAATATTTCTGTTAAGGAATATGTTATTTTGATTGTTAGGAACTATATTTATAATCATTCATGTTAAACTTATCAATTCTCTTGATTACCCTGCTTTTAGGCTTGGACTACGCCTTATCAATGCTCAATTTTTAGTTTGCTTCACTCGATATATGTCACAATTGGTATCGAGGCTTAGGTGGTTTTGGGTTACGTTCAAGCTAGAGTTTAGAGAAGCCTAGAGATACTAACCCTTGGAAGTCCTTCATCGATTTTCTTGTTCTTCTCATTCTCTGTTTGCCTCAGTGGCTGAACCTTTTGTGGTTATAGCAGTAGAAAGAGGTTGGGGTTGAGTTAGGATTAGAAGATTGTGTGAAGTTTGGCCTTCTGTCCTTCTCTGCTTCTCCGGGTTTGCTGTTGGTTAGCTTGTGTTTAGTCAGCTCTCTCTACTCTCTATGTATGGTAGGTAGTGCCTTTGATTCCTCTTTGTGATCGCTGTTAGTGTTGGCTATCTATGTAATTGAGTTTTAAAGTAGGTGTGTTTAGTCCATTTTGTTGTACTCCGGAATTTGTTGCCCGGCTAACGGACTCCGAGGACTTGTTTGTATCCACCGGCTAATGTTGTTGTGTTTTAGTTAACAATATTTCATAGACAATATATAAAAAAAACTTTTTAGTAGTGGCTTGACTTGTCACTTTACATACAGTGAATTTGGACATGTTTTTAGACCCCCCAAATCAATTTTTTTTTTTTTTTTTGACTTTTACATGTTCCTTAACCCTTTTTACACCTAAATTTTTCCTTTTGCTTTCTGTGTTTTGTCTGGAGCGTTCAATAAAGGTTAAGATAAAAAAAACTTGTGAGTGAAAATGGAGATTAAGTACTTGACTTGAAGATGTGTGGCGAACACGAGCATATACATAATGGCTTCAAAACATCATATATTTCCTTAGCTAGAACATGTTTTTAGTCAATTTCTTGAATTCGAGTCTGTAATGGTTTTAGTTGAGATTTAGAAGCTTTTCTGTGAAGTTTGTATCTTTTTATGCTTCACACTAATTTGTTGCGGTTTATGTTGAGTATCTCCTTTAATCATTATTAGGCTTGAACGTTACTGGAATCGCTTTTGGTAGCAAGCATTCATCAAATCTAGCTACATATGAGCAGCAAGACTCTCGTGAGTTCTTCATCTCGCTGTTGGATTGTATTTATGAGAATGAAGGGAGGTCGAAATGTCTGTCTAAAGGTACTAATTCATTCGGGTATAACATAAAATGTTGCTTTCATCATCTTGTTTATTGTTAGATGGTCGTAGGGAATACTATGAGTTGGTGAACCATTCAGAATGGAAATTTATTCGCTGTATTTCTCTTTTGATACTTAGAAGTCTGTTTGCTTGGTGTGTAGACCATGAGGAGTGTTTTGAGTATCATTCAAAGCATTTCCTGGTCTTTTAAGATCAGATGTCACCTACACGACGTGGGGATCCACATCAACAACTTATTATCCATTTATCGACATTTCACTTACTTTAGATTCAGTGAACATATTCTCTCCAGCGGATTGCGGAAAGAACAGAAACAGTGCTCAACCAAGCTTGAATGCAACCATGCCAACTCTCTTCGGGTGCTTAGACTTCTACACGCAGTCAGAGAAACTCGGTTCAGACCAGAAACTAAATTGCCAAAGCTTTGGAGAAAAGAGAGAACCTTCAAAGTAAATGTCCATAAGAAGACTGTCTCTGCTTATTTGTCTTCATGTAAAGTGTTTCGGACATTCTCTTACCTGTATTGCTTCGAGAAAGATTAATAGTTACTTGCAGTATAATGCTATTTACACCTAATTTTCTTAATATATATCAATTTTTTCGTTCTGTACAATTTTCCACAATTCTTTTATTTTTTCTTGTCTTCTTCTGTTTGTGGTGAAAATAAACCAAAAACAACATCACCTTCAGGATCTTGGGAAGCATCTCTGCCTGACTGGTTTAAGTTTCCAGCATCTGAGTCTTCATTTGAATCAAATGTGGCAACTGAAGAAATAAGAAATAACATGAAACAAATTGATTTGATGACTCTTGACAATTTAAAGAGTTGATCGATATATTGATCAGAAATGTTATCTTTCTCAGCAATCTCCATAATTTCACACACAAATGACATTAGTTTTTCTTTCTTTCTTACAAACCACATTAGTTAGTGTTCTTTTTCTTGTTTTTCTTCAACATTCTTGAGGATAAAGCTTCTGGTTTGTCCTCCTGATTTCTGCACTTATTCAGCTTGGCTTGAACCATGCTGCCATATTCCTCAAGCATGGGACTATCTCAGCCTCAACACCATTGCCAAGACTTGAAAGCACAGCCACGTGGCTTACGTTTTCTCCGCAAGCTCGAGCTCTTCTTAACTTTGTTTAAGATGCCATGCTTTGATCTTGTCTTGTCCTCTAGCTTCTCTTCTTGACTAAAATTGATCCAGATCCGCAGAAGTTGGCAGATGCAGAGAAGAACTTGCAAAAATATAGATGCTAAAATGCATCAACATTATAATAAGAACTCATGGCCATAAGCAAATTATATCAAGATTGAGCTTGTTCTAGTTCAAATCCAAAGTGCTCTCTGTGAGAATTGCTTTTCTTTTTGCTTGCTCTGGTGTTGGATTTTTGTATCGATTTCCATAATCATAGACATTAAATACAGTATTGTAAACTTGATTAAACCAAAAAAAAAAGAAAAAGAAAAGAAAGACAGTATTGTAAGCTTGTTCTTGTTTATAGAAAGCTCCGATATTGTAAGCTTGTTCTTGTTTATGAATCTTGCTTCTTGTTCTATTTTGACTTCGCGTTTGTGAATTGTCTCTGCCTTGCCTTGACTACAAACTAAACTTTTAAGTTTTTGTTTTTCCTGCTTGTGTTTTTCCTTTGGAAAGTTATAAATTTATCTAATATCAGACAAATTGGTTTATGAAGAGGATGAAAACTTTTGTGTCTCACACACGGTTTCTTGACGCTCATTGCATTTTCAAGAATGGGAGAGAGGTCACAGATGTACCGTTTGAGGCAGATGCCGAAGCTGAACTACTTAACCTTCAGCCTCCTGAATTCTCTGCATAAATCTTTCCATGTTGTTGTATCCAATCAAAGAGCTGCAAGAATCACATAATGAAGCACATTTAGTATGCACATCTCGGAACTCTTGTCCAATGAAAGCAATACAATATTATGTACGATATGGATATTGTTCCAGCATGTCCAGAGTGCTAAACCTGTATAAAGATTTGGCCATCGTCCAGAGATTCCAAAATTGCGCAAAATCACAATCAAGTCCAGTATCTTCAAAACTCTTTTCATTCTGCAGAGAGAACGTTGATAATAAAAGAAACTACATTAGCCATACTCAGAAGATTGAAAAAACTTGAGAGAGCTCGGCTAACCTGAAGCTGAGGGTGATCCTCTCTATTAAGAAACTCAATAAACCGAAGTACAACACCAGAATCTATCACTTCCAATATCGAAGGCTTCGCTGTCCACAAATACAACACAAACACATATAAAAATTGTAATGATCTCTTGCTTGACACATCCTTGCAAAATTTTCATCAACAAAAAAAAAACATAGATTCTGAAGCTTTCTTATTTCAGATATGTAACCAGTTTAAGTGATTCCTTGAACGCATACACCCATCAATCTTCAATCTGAGTTCTGTGTCAGCCTTCTAATTTGTCTCATATGCACTATGCAAAATTTTCAAAAACACTGCATACAACCAGTTTCATACAGATTTCAGCTTTAAAGTGATCCCAAATTCAACATCTCTTCACATTGATCAAAACGCACTATGTACTCATCAACTTTCAGTCTGATCAGACACCTTTTGACTCTGTAAATTCTCTCTAAAGTTAGCATGACAAATTTTTCTTCTCTCTGTCTGTTTTAACATACTACACATACATACCAGACCTTGAACCAATTCAATGTATGCAGAGTGTTTCCTGAATCAAAACCAAACGTCATCATCGACTCACTTTTAAACTGCCACAAAGACTCAAAATCCCTAACTGAGCACACATCCTGACACAAAATCGATTTCCGAAACATAAATACCATTAAGGTCAAACTTACTAAGCTCTATTGACCCGCTAAGTTTCTAAGCCATCAATCACATTAGCTCTATCAAGTTGGTGAATTTCAGATACCATGTTATGAGTGAGCTTCTCCATCATGAAATTACCTCGTCTCTTCTTGATGAGGCAGTGAGCGAACCCAAGGCAATAATAATGATTGTCACTGCACATTCCGATGAGAATCTTTGACATTGACCCTCCACATTTTTGTCATAACTCTCCCAGATTCTTCTATCTCAGACCCAGAAACCATTCCCTTCCTCCTCTAGAATTTTTGGTTGACTAAGATTATGATTAAGATCTAAGCCGCAACTGTCGTGACATCACTCTCACAACCACTATTGATAGATTTCTCTAACAAATCAGAACCACAATCAAGTCATATGCACATCATCAAAATCACTGCAACTTTCATTAAACCTTGTCGATCTTGTTTTATAAAAAAATAAAATCGCAAAACCAAAATCGATTAACAAATAAAAATCCGAAGAACACATCCAAATTGCCGAGACAAAACCCAAATTTTTTTTAATATCAAAATCTTAATGGTTTTAATTCTTGGACTAAAATGTTTTAACAAACACAAATTTGATTATGGATCCACCAAAACTTTTGTCAAATATCACCAAAATCACATTCTATGTATTTTCAATACTGATTTTTTATTTTTAATTAGGCATTTCTATTATCCACCTAGACATTTAAACAATCCAACTAGTCATTTCTGTACTGATATATATAAAAAAATTCTATTAATATGTAGAAGATAGCATAATTTATTTAAGAAAATGACGGGATTATTAAAGTAATTTTTTTTTTAATGTTTGAATGCTACTTTATTATTGATCAAAGAATTCAGTTGGGACAATTACATAATTAGATATAGTAATATGTTCTTATCGGGAGTGACTGGTGAGCTAATCATGGTGTCCAACTGAAGTCTATATCACCGATCATATTCTTCCAATGTTCCACTTCCCGTATCCAGTTATGAACTTGAAAGTTCAAAGCCTTATAATGAACTAAGGAATTGAGTGTCGCATTATCTCCTTCAAAGATGATATGTTGATAGCCTGTCTTTTAGCCACCGGCGGAAAACGAGCTTAACCCGATTCTAGAAGACGGCCACATTGGTCTCGGTTTCCATCTTGGTGTTGGTCGAGTACTTGAACCTGGAATTGGTGAGTTCGAATTTATAGTGCTCATAGTCCATTCAAGTGCATCAGCTTTAGCCCGATGAAGTGTTGTCTGCCAATATGGGGCTTGTTGCTGAAACACCAATCGGTTACGCCTTTTCCAGATACGCCAAAGCAGCCATAAGTTGTTTATTCTCCAATGAGATCGATGGAATTGAAATCCAGTCCAACAACATTTGCAGTCTATCCTCAAAAGTGTAGTTCCGAACTAATAAGTTGGGAATTGGTGAAGAGGAGCCTCGCCAGATAGGTTTAACGTGGGGACAAGTGAAGAAGAGGTGGTCAAGAGTTTCAGGATCACTGCAACAACTTCTACACTGTATATCATTTGTCAAACCACGATTTAACAATGTCTCTCCCACAGGCAAAATTCTTGATATAGCACGCCATAAAAAATGTCGTAATTTTGGGGCTGTATTCAGTTTCCATATGCTCTGTTTGATAGGAAGTGAACCATGTGGAGGACGAAGGTTCTGATCCTGTTGTGGCAAATGATGAGCTAGCCAGTTACCAGACTTAACTGTATATAAACCTGAGTCTGTATAATACCAGCCTTGAACATCTGGATGATTTGTCAGACTGAGGTGCAGCGTTAAGATGTGTTGTACATCTGCGGGAACAAAACAGGCTTCAATGAGTTGTCTATTCCAAGAGCGATCATGGTTCAGTAGTTCAGAGACATAGATTGGATTCTCAAGAGCACCTAATCGACGTTGGGGTGGCCTACGTGGTGATGTAGGCAGCCACTGATCTTCCCATATACGGTTGTATCCCCTGTTCCCAATAAAACTCGCATCCCTTTGCATAACAAATCCCGACCCACTAAAATTGATTTCCACATATATGAAGGCTTGGTTCCCTGAGGAGCTGTTCCCATCCTGGAAATATCTACCTTGTAACACTCTCGATAGCAGATTGGTTGGTGACTGTTGAATTCGCCAAGCTTGTTTAGCTAACAAAGCTATATTGAATGTTTCGAGATCCCGAAAATTTAGTCCACCATCACGTTTCGAATAACCAAGTCGTTTCCATGATAACCAATGCATCTATTTGCGACGTCCGCCTTTACTCCACCAGAAACGGGCCATTATTGAATTGATTTCATCGCAGATACCTTTAGGCAGGAGGCAACAATTCATGGTGTAGACAGGAAGTGCTATGGCTATTGTCTTGAAAAGTATCTCTTTACCCGCATCTGAGAGTGGTTTATAATGCCAGCCCCGTGTTCGGTCTTCAACTTTGTTAACGAGATCTCTAAAAAGCTCCTTCTTTTTCCTCCCAAACCGCTCAGGGAGACCCAAATATTTACCAAGTCCTCCATCATTATGGATTTGCAAAATCCTTCGTAATTGTGTCTTATAGACAGCCTGTACTTTAGATCCAAATGTGACTGCAGATTTATTGTAGTTTATCGCTTCACCCGATGCTTTCTCATAGCGGTTAAAAATCCGCTTCAATGTATTACAAGATTTTGGGTAAGCATGACGGAAAAAGAGAGTCGTCAGCACATAACAGATGGGTTAATGTTGGACCTGGAGAACTGATCTTCATTCTTTGATAGTGACGTCGGGAGTGAGCACTTATTAGCAAGGAACTTAGGACTTCAGCACACATAATAAATAAATATGATGAAAGAGGGTCGCCTTGTCGGGGTTATATGTCCTCTCGGTGTGCCATTTATTAAGGTAGAGAAGGTCGCTGTCTCAACGCATCTCATTATCCAAAATATCCAGCGACTCGAGAACACCATATGTATCATAGTATCGTGTAAGAAGTCCCATTCCAATCGGTCATAGGCTTTCGAGATGTCGGTTTTGACAGCCATATCGATTTAGCCCAACGTTTCCTTGTCTTGAGTGGTGAAGCATCTCATGAGCAACAATGACGTTGTCCATTATATTTCTCCCCGGAATGAAAGCTGCTTGATTCTCCGATATTAGCGAGCCAAGGTGTAGCTTGAGTCGAGCTACTAAGATCTTTGATATGATCTTATATCCCACATTACATAAGGATATCGGTCGGAAGTCAGACAAGCGAGTAGGTAACTCCTTTTTCGGTATGAGACAAAGGTTAGTATGGTTTAAGGACCCTTGCATATTGCCTTCCTGAAAGAATGCTTGGACTTTGGTACAACTGTAGATTTAATGTCGTCCCAGAATTGTTGGTAAAAGGCCGCTGTGAAACCATCCGGTCCCGGAGCATGATCTCTTCCAATACTGAAAAACCGCCTCACGTATTTCTGTTTCAGTTATGTCCTTAGTGAGTGCATCATTCATCTCAGTTGACACACGACTTGTAAAGTCGTCCGAATAGTCCTCTAATGATGCACGGGATGTAGTAAACAATTTATGAAAGTGTGAAGTTGCTGCATCTCCAATATGTGTATCTCCACGGTATACTTGGCCCTCATCATCTTCAATAGCCAGTAAACGATTATGAGCTGATCGAGTCTTTGTGTTACGGTCTCCTTTCGTCAACCAATTGACCCTGCTCTTTTGCTTCCAATAATGCTCTTCCTCATCATAGGACTGTTGTAACTCAGTTCGCAAAACTTTGATTGCAGATGAATCCAAATCTCCATAGGCACATTCGCTGTCGAGTTGGAGTTGGTATTATTGTCTCGTTTCCAAATGGACATAGTCAGAGAGTTTGGTGCTTATCAGCTGTGGTATCCTGGGTCAAGAAGTGTTGGATGCATTCTTTAAAAACATCTTGGCTGTACAATCTTCTATCATACTTGAAAAGGTTGCGGTGTGTATGAGATAAATTAATGATGACAGGACGATGATCCCAACATTGAAAAGGGAAAAAAGTTGTCAAAGCTGACGGGAACAGAGTAGCCATTGCTCGGTCCAAACAGCATCGCACATTATGTCTATACCGCTTGTCATACCAAATAAACCGACTACCGGTTGACTTCAAGTCTTGAAAGTTGCAGACGGCGAGCATAGATCGAAAGGCTTGAAAATTTCGGTGTTATCTTTAATCTCATTAAAATCTCCAGAGATAAACCAGGGATCATGGTGGTTACGATGTTGATGATTTGGGTGTCCATATGTGAGAAGATCGCATTGAGCTCAAGAACGATAAAGTGCTGTAATTCTCATTAATCAACAAAGAAGTTTGTTACAATGTATATATACAATACCAAACTAAACCGAAATATAATTAGATATCAACCAGACAATTCCAGAGCCCTTAACCAATCTAACTAAACCAAAGCTAACTATATACATGCTAGTCTAATAGCCCCCCTCAAGATGAAGGTATGAACAAATTGTGAATACCCATCTTGGCAATAAGTTCCCGAAAAGGAGCAGGATGGAGTGGTTTAGTGAACACGTCTGCAAGTTGATGTTGAGTGCGCACATGCATAGTCTTAAGAAAACCTCTTTCAAGTTGCTCTCTAACATTATGACAATCGATGTCAATATGCTTAGTGCGTTCGTGCAAAACTGGATTGCTTGCAATATGCAAAGCAGCAGTACTATCACAATATAGAAAAGCAGGAGCCTTGAAAGGAACCTTCAAATCAGTGAGCAAACGAGCAAACGAGCAAGCCACAACAATTCCAAAGTACCCAATGCCATAGCCCTATACTCGGCCTCTGCAGTACTGCGGGACACAGTGTCTTGCTTCTTGGACCTCCAAGAAACCAAGGAATCACCCACAAACATACAGTAACCAGAAACAGACTGCCTAGTGTCCTTGCAGTTTGCATAATCAGAATCAGTAAAACCCCTGAGATCAAAGTTGGAATCAGCAGGATAAAAGAGCCCTTGACCAGCTGTGCCCTTTAGATATCGAAGAACTCTATGAGCAGCTGTGAGATGCGTGTCTCGAGGAGCAGCTGAAAATTGACAAAGTTTGGACACTGCAAAACAGATATCAGGACGTGTGACCACCAAGTACTGCAGCTTTCCAACCAACCGACGATAAGACTTAGGATCTGGCAAAAGAACACCAGTCTCCAAAGATAACTTCTGACTTGCATCCATAGGAGACGAAGCAGGTTTTGACCCCAAAAATCCAGTTGTGGCAAGCAACTCCAAGATGTATTTACGTTGACATACAGAGATTCCTGCAGAAGATCTAGCAATTTCCAAGCCTAGGAAATACTTCATATGCCCAATATCACGCAATTTGAAATGAAACTTCAACTGTTCTTTCAACTCCAAAACCGCATCATCATTGTTACTGGCAATAGCTATATCATCCACATACACCAAGACCACCAAGAACTTGCCATCAACAAACTTAGTGAAAAGAGTGTGATCTGGCACAGATTTAGTAAAGCCAAGACTTAAAAGAGTACCAGATAACTTGAGATACCATTGTCTGGAGGCCTGCTTAAGTCCATATAAAGATTTATTCAGTTTGCATACAACATTAGGAGGAAGTGTAATCCCTTTCAATTCTGCATAACCCGGAGGTATCTTCATGTAAATCTCCTCATCAAGATCTCCATTAAGGAAAGCATTGGACACATCAAGTTGGTGCACAGACCAATTGAGTTTAGCAGCAAGTAACAACAACATTCGGACTGATGACATCTTGGCCACAGGACTAAAAGTCTCCTTAAAGTCATAACCTTCCTTCTGGGTATAGCCCTTCGCCACCAGCCTTGATTTAAATCTTTCCAAACTCCCATCCGCATTGTATTTTACTTTGAACACCCATTTACATCCAATGGCTACCTTCCCTACAGGCAAACAACCAATATCCCAAGTACCAGAGAGTTCCAGAGCATCAACCTCAACAACCATAGAATCACACCATACCTGATCTGTTAGTGCTTCCAAATATGTTTGTGGTTCACTGTGGTTTGTGATGGCATTAATAAAAGCATGGAAAGGCTCAGATAAGTAGGAATAAGAGATATGTTTTGTGATGGGATATAAAGTAGTACTAGTAAAAGTATAACAATGGAAGTCCTGCAAATGTGCGGGGGTTTTTGTTTGTCTGCGAGATTTGGATTCAGAGTGAACCAAAATCTCAGAGGATGACACATCAGTGTGCGGATGTGCATCAGAGGATGGATGTACAAGAGGCATACCATCAGAAATTGCAGGATGAGGAACATGAGGAAAGAAATGTATTGTATCATCCTTGATATTGGATGATACAAAAGGAAAGATATCCTCATG
>OVAP01001671.1:0-22699 GCA_900406295.1 Aurinia saxatilis | reverse complement strand
TAAATATAAATTTTGACTATACTTTGTCTAGACGAATATCTAATTTTTTTTGTCTAGACGGAATAACGGACCGAGGACTACAGGTATGATGAGTTTTCTTGATATNTTTTTTTTGTCTAGACGGAATAACGGACCGAGGACTACAGGTATGATGAGTTTTCTTGATATATATTTCAAACTGTTAAATAATTTTGAAATTTCATGGAGTTTAAATGGTAAAACCATTGTTACAAGTGATGTGGGCCTTTTTCTGTTTCTGATATTGACTTCTGCTGTGTGTGATTTCTGGAAATACAGACATAACAGTATATACACACTATCTCTATCAATTTCTTGCCAACAAAATGATCGTAGGGTCTGATACATTTGTTACAAAACCTACACTAAATTGACACCCTAAGTAGTTTTAGTAATTTTGTTTGCGCTGGTTTGCTCAAAGTGTGTGATGCCTTTCTCTTGTTAGGGAGATGAAATTCTTGTTGTCAATGGAATGGATGTCAAAGGAAAATCATCATTTGAACGAACACACATGAAGTCCTTTGGTCTACAGGTAAACTCATTACCACATTTCCTGGTTTCACTGTAATGAGTGTAGATAATCAATCTGATGCCAATGAACCATTGTAAAATATACTGATTCTAGAACTATCTTATTGGCTTTTGGTTCCTCATGGAAAACACGTTTCAAGAGTTTGAAACTTGTCTCATGGTTTTAAACATTGACTACAACGACTGTTATTTGATTTGTCAACTTAAAATATATTTTTTTTCTTCAGGCAAATACTTCACAAATATGCAAATGAAGATCTCCGTCTAGGCTCTTGGTTCATTGGTCTCTAGAAGGGTAAGTAAGAAGTGCTGCAAGCAAGAAAAACTTTGTTTGTCTTTTTTCTTTCTCATAAATCCTGATGAGTAGACAACTCTTCTTGTGTATTAGTAGTATTTGTTGTTTCTATTATATATGACTTGGTATTTGGTTTATGAAATGATGTAGTTTCTGAATGTTTAAACATCTATCGATTGAATATTTTTCAAATTAAATAATTAGCGATTAGATAATGAATTATAGCATATTTTGAAGCTATAACAAAATTAAATATAGCAATTACAAAAATATATTAGAGCATTATTGAATTGCTATTGTAGAAGAAACTACCTATCATAGCACGAATTATGAACTGTAAAATAAAACAATATAACATTCAAATAATGCTATGATATGGTGGTACTTACCATAGCACGCAAGAAATACGCTATCGTATGGTGGGCACCTACCATAGCATGCAAAAAAAAAATGCTATTGTAGGGTGATACCTACCATAGATGCTGATGTTAGAGCGTTCATTAAAACGCTATCTATTACATATGATAGCAAAATTTCTGGGCTATCAATGACCAAATTTCTTGTAGTGGATATGATTTGAGAGATTTCTCAGAGAAAGCTTCACACACAAAAAAATAGATGATTTTTTCAAAGACTTACATATCAACATTCTAGTCATTGTATTTTAATTTAATTGGCTAATAACTAGACACCTAACATATTTTCATTAAAGTTACTTCTCTTTTAGTAGTAAGGAGGATTAAACTCCTAAATCATAATAACAAAATAAACAATACAAATTATTCAAGAACTTGTAAAAGAATTTGATTTCATAAAGAAAGAAGAAGAAGATATGATACTTTCTTTCACACAGAAAAGAGAAGAGGCAAAAGAGTTATGTATTAGGCTATTAACCTTTGTTGATTAGGTTAAAGATTTAAGAAAAAAAAACAAATTTAATTAATTATATTACAAAAGAAAAAGAAAAGTGAATTATATTACTATTCACTAAAACTAGTTTTATGAAGTAGGAACCCATCGGATGTATATATGTGTATAATTATATTTTAATGAAAAGCACATCAGTTTACCGTTTTGATTCGGTTTCACACCGAACCGAACCGTTTGGATTGAAAAATTGGTTTATTTAAGAGTTTTGGTTCGGATTAACTTCGGTTCGTTTAGCTTGGTTTGGTTCGGTTATTATGCCAACCCCTAGGTGCATGTGCCCCTTAGCTAACTAATACATCCGCCCCTGACATCTCCGGCATATTTATCTATACTAATAATATGTGGCTGTGAATGACAATTTTAGCCGTATTTATTTCGCATGATATTTACCATTCGTGATATTACTATTTTGCAGTGTGTTATGTTAATCACACTTATTTTGCAGTTTATTTTTTCATTATACAAATTGCATCATACTCTTATTTCACACTTAATTTCGCTGCCAATATTAGGGGCCTATATATTTTGTACTAGTCTCAATCACTCAAATGAAAAAGAAGCTAATAACAAAGCTTCAAGTTTCGAGCTCGCCCTATTTCTCTCCCAACGCAGCTGCCGTATAAACCCCTTCTTCTGGGCTTTCCCTAGTGGCTGGCGGTGGATGGCTCTGATTAGCACCATCGTCGGCCCTCCTCTTTTTCCTTTCTTAGCTTCTTTCGTTTTGATTTGTAGTTCTAGCCTTTGTGTCTTCCGATTGGCTCTTGCGAAGCCCTTTAAATCTAGGGAAGGGCTGGTGGAGAACGATGGTGATGCCGGACTCCGCCTACGGAGATGTCTACGGTTAACTCCACGAAAGGAGTATGGTCTAGGAGTATGGTCTTCTTTACCCATCTCTCCTCGATCTGTTTGGCGACGATGAAGGATGATGAAGGATGGCGTTGGATTAGGGGATCCGCCTCAGGTCCTTCTCTTTCTTCAACCCTTGGGTCTTACCGGTGTCTTTTCTTATGCATCAGTCTCACTGGCCGTTGGTGTTGCTTCTCCTCTCTACGCTTCGACGTTGACTCGACAGGTACCTGCTTGGTTCAAATTCAGTTCTGGGTTTGAGTCAAGTCCAGATCAGTGGGTGTGAGTACCACACGAGGTTAGCAGTACCTATGGGTGGGTGTACCGAAGATTGTGGTTTAAGGTTTTGGTAGTAATTCAGTGGGGTGGGTTTTGATCGGGTTTAGTTTAGCTTAATGGTCCATGGTGCTCTGTAGTGTCTTCTTTTACTTTGGTCTTAGTGTCGGGATTCTCCCACTGCATCTCGGGTTGCTTTGTGATTAGGGTTGAGGTTATGGTTTGGGTTGTGTTTTGAGACCTACACCCGCGTTAAGCTGAATCCACTACAGGATTGAAGGTGTTCTTCCTGCACCTGAAGTCTCAAGTGGGTATCCTTCCTTGAGTGGGTTTCAGCTGTTGTTTTCTCTGAGGTCTAGCCATGGCTCCGCTTTCCTCTCAGTTGATGTTCGGTTGTTCTCTTAAAGAGACTCGCTTGAAGGTTCTGCCAAGTTCATGCTCTCATGTAATCTTGATCAGTTTTGGTTTTGACATTTCTTGCTCTATATGGTTTTCGGTTCAGCTCCAGCATCTTCTATCCTGGAGAGATAGTGAGAGATTATCGGCTTCACTACTCAGCCTCATCCGTAGTGCTCATTTACCGATCCTCCCACACTCACAACTTTTATCCTTGAGTTGTTATTCTTGTATGAGATGTTATGAGTTTTAATTTCAACTTTACTAGTAGTTGCTTTAATGGTTGTATGGTTAGTCGTGGATTAGAACTCCGGAAAAGTCTATGTTTCTACCGGCAAAGAACTATGATAAATTGTAACTCTCCTTTTTACTTAATATTACACCATATGACAGAAAAAAAAAAAAAGCTTTGACTGATCGTAATATCATTAAAATAAATAAATAATAAATTCTTGTCACGCATTCTATGATAGCTAAATGTACTTTTTGCATAGTGAGTATTTTCTCCACAATTAACTTTTATACCATTTAGTTTAACACTTGTTGGACATCAGAAACATGTGACGTGGAAGGAGACTATTGAAATAATTTAATATTTAATTTCATAAATAATCTTCTAGTGTAAGATAATTTTATACATTCAATTAGAAGAGAATTCGTACACTATATCTATTCCAAACCGACATTGAAATGTAAATCAAATTCATCAGTAATCATGTTATAAGTTTTGAATACCCGTTCCTTTTTGACACACCAAAGGCACCCCGCAGGTCCATTCATTACAATGTTATTGTGTTGGTAACGGCAGTTATACTTGGCATTATTTAGTATCCATCAAAAGAAATATAATTTTTATAGAGAATCCTTTTTGTGACATGGATGATGAAGCGGATGAAATGCTTGCCGAGCAATCTAGCACCCAAGTCTTGTCGTTTTATGGTCCATTTCTGTCACCTATGAATAATGTATAAATAATTCTCAATTGTTTACTGACTTTCGTAAACATATTTTTGGTAATATGAATGAAAATATAATACAAGTTGGTAAAAGGAAAATAAAATAAAACTACTGACATGTAGTAGTATCATGAAATGTTTTCTACACATATGCGAAAAGGGTAAAATGGTCATTTAGAATGTAGCAGAAAGTGGAGATCAGAAACTTGGTGTGCAAGCAAATATTTGCGTTAAACCGTTAAAATGGTACACACCGCCACACTCTCTATCTCTCCTATAACTGTAAAACCGGCATTGAAACAAACAAACCTTCACTCCACCATTTTCTCCTTTTCCCAAAGTAAACCTTTCTCTTCTCTCTCATCATGTCTGATCAAGAATCCGTAACCGACAACGGCGAGATCATCGACTCCGGTCTACCACCTTCTTTCTCCGTCGACTCCACCATCCTTCTCCGCGGAGATAATCCCGAGCACTCCGCCATCGCCAACTGTTTCCTCTCCGGATTGGGACCTCTAGCCACCGACACAACCGTCGTCTCAATACGTAAAGTCTCCACGGAGAGTTTCACGACCAAGGCTAAGATCGCCGCGTTCAGAGTTTTCACGGAAGCTACGGCGAGGAAGAACGGTGGAAACGCTAACGTGAAGTGTGGATGGTACGGTGGTTCCAAGGAGGAGATCGAAAGGATCGTTAAGTTTGGGTTTAGTAATCGTGAGATAGAGAAGTTCGAGAATGATACTAGATCTCACGGCGTTGGAATCCATCTGCTTCATCATAATCACTCTCTCGCTGCGTAAGTCTCTCTGCTTTTTTTTTGGAGAAATTTGCTTAGTTTAGAAAGTTTCCATTTCATTTCCGTGATAATCGCTCGGGTTATTGTTTACTTAATTTAGATATTATGATTTTCAATGATTTGTGGAATGTAGGAGTGATTTTGTTTTGTGTGTGTTCAGGGCTGTAGTTGGTGAAGGTGATGAGGAAGGGATGAATCATCTTCTGTTTTGCCGTTTGATTCTTGGGAAAACTGAGGTTATTGTCTCTGGATCTAACCAGTCCTGCCCAAGCTCTCTTCACTTCGATTCTGGTGTGGATAATATTCAGAATCCCAGCAAGTATGTGATTTGGAGCTCCACCATGAACTCTTACATCTTCCCTAGTCATGTTGTGAGTTTCAGGTCTCCTCGACTAAGTGGTACGTATATTGATACAACTTATACGAGAGTTTAAGACCCAATATTATGAAATTGGTTTTTTTTATTTATTTAACATTTGTGGGTGTTTTTTTAGGTCTTAGTAGAGGCGGTGTTGGTTCGGGAAGAGCAAGGTCACCATGTGTTAGCCTCCCTGTTCTTATGTCCATTCTTTCAAAGTCACTGGACCCTCCAACAATGAATGTGATCTTGACAACTTATCATGATTTTCGGGTATGGAATCCATGAGTCATCTCTCTGCTTATGGAATGCGATTTATATCTCTGTTTTTGTTTTTTTTGTAGAAACGGAAGGTAAGGAGAGAGCAGCTAATTAGGAAGATGAGAGAAGTGGTTGGAGACAATCTACTTGTGGAGATCATCAACAATCACAAGGATAAAGAGTAAAGGAGTACTATTTGATCAAAGTAAGTTTCCTTTTCCAAGACTACATTATTATTAAGATTACACAGTTTTTCTTACGTCAATATTAGATAATGTTTTCTTATGGACCAAGGCCTTTACTTTTCTTTTCTTGGGAAGAAAGA
Source organism: Aurinia saxatilis (assembly GCA_900406295.1). Classification (NCBI taxonomy): domain Eukaryota; kingdom Viridiplantae; phylum Streptophyta; class Magnoliopsida; order Brassicales; family Brassicaceae; genus Aurinia; species Aurinia saxatilis. The sequence goes on along the minus strand of OVAP01001671.1, from coordinate 16,711 downwards.
ACTATAGCGTCAGTCAATATTATTACCTTAATAAGATTGTGAAACGAATCTAACTTACTTTATCGTGAACAACTAACAGTTACCCATTTTTGTTCCATTGGCAGGGAGGTTGACGTGACAGATTTTACTGAAATTAGCCAAAGTTTACCAGCAGCTAGATGATGCATTATGGAGTAGGTTGAAACAGAAGACCACCACAACATTTACACACAGCTTATAGTAGTATATATATAGATTGCTAAAATGAAAAATCACAAAAAGTAGAATTTCTTCTTTTCCTTTCCTTTTCATACTATAGTTAGTGTATAGGTTTATTAATCAGAATTACGTTAGTGATGAATACAAGAACATTTTATATGTAGACTTGTTAAACAGCCCTGTGCTCATTGTTGATTGTTGAACATTTCTGCCTATGGATTTCTGATTTGATTAAAGGAATTTAAGTTTGGATTTCAATGGTAAACATAGCGAATCTAATCTGCGCAATTATATCATTATTACAATAAAAATTAGATACACACTAAAATCGTCTTCCTCAAAGTTGGAAGAGACAAAGGTGGTGCCTAAGCTTTAAGGAATTCTGTTGCTGCTGCTTGTTAGAGATCTGATCTGTCGTTCTAACTGCAAACAGATAAAATTATTTTAGTTAATCATATCAATTGCTTTATGATTTTGCTCTTACGTTTGTGATTTGTTTTACCTGACTATTTATATCTTGTTTTCTCTTCACTTCCTCTACAAGAATCTCAACACTGAAAACTCACAAAACCACCTCATCTCAACTTACTAATCAACTTTTCATCCAAAACAAAATAAAAGAAGTAATTTCTTTACCTTTGCTCCAAAAACGTAACCTGAGATTGCAGTTCTCTCTCCCTTGATGGATAAATCTGTAAGTTTTCATGCACCTAGTTATGAGCTTACCAAGTATGGCCACCCACCATATCTTTTACGCATAAACCAAATTTCGAAAGAACATACCTGCACTTCTTTGGTTTTTGAGATTGGGTTTTCAGTTTCTGTACAAATTAAAACCAGTTCATCAAAACTCATTTTTGGAAAGAAGAAACGTAAACGTGATACAAATTACAGATGGGAGGCCTTACCGACTGTTCGATCTAAAAATCTTATCAGTCTGATTACTTTCTCCTGCCAAGAAAACCGAGTGTAAAGATTAATCCAAATAACCATTTAGATGGGTGTATGTACAAGAAGAATTCGGATGAAGCAACGCACCCTCTGAATGTCATTCTGAACTAGGAGACTCTGTAATAGCGGGACTATTTCAGTAGCTGTGCAAGACGAATGGTTCCCAGGACCAACTGTGCATCCATTTTTTGGTTTCTCCTCATCAGGAACCTTATATTTTCAATTTGAAAACTATTAAGATAAGGTGTCACAATCCCAAGAACCATATGACATAATATATTCAAAGCAGTTAAAAATTACCGGCTCAGTGATTGGTTGTCCCATTTGCTTGATATTTGCTAATGGTTCTAGTTGACGTGCCTCTGCTAATGGTTTTAGTCGTTGTGGCTCTTCGAGAGCAAGCGTCTCTGCAGCTCCTTTGCTCGAGCCACATGCATTGCTTTCATCAGAGCGAGTTCCAACTTGATATCTGCTCCAATATGTTTTTTTCAAAGTTATGCAACTAAAATAAAGAGATATCTACGCAACTTTGAATATTCCTAATCATGACTACGGTAAAACCAATCAAATTAATAAACACACACACACAGAAAGCATCATAAGGGGAGTCCTAGAGCGAAACGAGACTCCCCAGTCAGGAACTACTAACGCGTAGAAAAGAAAAATGTTGTAAAGTACCCAACAATCGGGAGGAACTTGCGATGAAATGAAGGAAGTAATGCACCGGTTAACAGACTGTCACTCGTACTCATACTGTTACTCACACTCATACTGTTACTCGCACTCATCATATCCTGTAAGTTGGACCATGATACGATTAGAGGTTAGCTGGAATACAAACAGGCACCAGAGATCTGCTTTCATCAGGGAAAAGACACTTGCCTTTTTTGAGATTTTAAACCTTTCCAAAGACCCCAAAGACACCGTCTTTGACCTTTGTACCACTGGGTTTCTTTTTGGTACATCAGGCCCGACATCCTGATTTCCATTTGATTCCCGAATCTCTGAACTGCACATTTCATCATCTGGATTCTGATAGCAGAACACTGAAACATTGAGAGGGTGCAAAAACAAAGTAGTTTTAGGTTTACTTTAAGACATGACCTTACTTACAAGTGATGCCTGCTTCCTCAAATCTTCTACATCAAAATTCCACGCACTAATTCCTAGCATATACTCATGCTGTAAGAAAGCAATATAGGATTCTAAATTAGGAAGAGAGCAAAGATAATTGTATAGATGGGCATCCAGCCATATGGAATGAGATGTTAACAATCTTTGTACATGCAAATACAAGGATCGAGGTATACCTGAGATAACTGTTCTTTGTCACCATTTACGCCTTTAAATAATTCAGCGTCTGCCTCCTGTGGAGCCAACATTAGAGAAATTGCGCACCTTATATCACATTTCACACATACCAATATATAAAAGGTAAGCTAACGAAATTTCAAGGTCCAAGGGTAAGGAAATCCTTCAACTCACCTTCAGCTTTTTAAAACGTTCACCAAGTGGAGAAAGACCATTAAGAATTTTACGGGACAAATAATCTGTAGACCGGGCATGTTTAAAGAATGGATGTTTCAGAAGTTTTGCTGCAGTTGGACGCCTTTTTGGATCTTTAACTAAACAGGCTGCAATTAACTCTCTAAATGACTGCGAACAGGATATAGTTCCTTTTTAAGTGAAAGTAATGGAATCTTCTTTATAAGGGTATATCATTTAATCTCACTTACCTTTGAGAATTTCTTATCTCTGTCGTAGTCAAGGCGAGGAGGAGCATTCTGTAAGGTCATTAATAGTACCTGGCATAATTGATAAGTTACATACCATTTATGCTAAAAAAAACTTGAGTAGGATTGTGTAAACAGAAACAGAAACCAACAGTCCAACACAAAGCAAAAAAAACGGCGGAGGTGGATAAAGGAAATATCGTAAAAGAGTGATGAAATGTGAACTTTTATACAGTAATGACTCACCTTCATAGGTGGATATTTGGAAAATGGGGCATGACCATGAGCAAGCTCCAGGGCAGTTATGCCAAACGACCAGATGTCCGCCCTATTATGCCAAACAATTTTTTTTTTGAATCAATAACTGAAGCTACTTGCTCGTGATTGGTAATTTGCTATGCATATAGACTAGAAAAGCGCATACATACTTGAAATCATATCCATCTACCGGCTGCATAACCTCAGGTGCCATCCTGTAGAGCCAAAAGATTCGAGTAGCTAAAACTCATTAAAAAAAAATATTGAACTCGAAAAAGTATTTGTAGAGAATTAAGCGCGTACCAGCAAGGAGTTCCAACGAATGTATTCCTTGTACGCATCCTTTCCCCACTATCAAACATGCATGCTGAAACTCCAAAGTCTCCAAGTTTAACTATGCCTTTGGAGTGAATTAATATGTTGCCAGCCTAGAATTGAAGCGTGTAAATGGCAAACCAATGATCTCTATCAAAACATGGAGAGACAGAAACAGGGAGTTTTCTCATAAAGAGAATTCAAAAGAGTTGGAGGATAGCGTAAGGCTTAGCATTAAAGTAAAGTACCTTTACATCTCTATGAATGTGTCCATGTCTATGGAGATAAACAAGTGCTTTGAGGACTTCTCTTAACAAAGTAGCAATTATAGGTTGCTCAAGACCTTCTGGATAGACCGATTTCATCAAATGAAAGCAAGAGCCACCCGACATATAAGGCATCACAATCCACAAGGTGCTACGGTCAATGAAGGAGCAATGCGCTTTCAACAAATTCGGATGATCGATTAAACTCATAATGAGAACTTCCTTGCGTATTGTTTCCTACATGAACAAGCTTCGATTACAACACAATTCAAGCAACAACAAAAAAATGTCTTTTTTTCCTTAAATAACACAGAATCGCTCATACAGAATCTAATCATTGCGGCTATAATAAATTCTTTCATGGTACCAACAATTAAAGAGATGGAGAAACCAACCAAATCATTTCTGCATTTCTCAAGATCCAAAATCTTAATGGCTACATTCTCGTTTAGAGCAATGCAACGAGCTCTGTAGACAGTAGCACTAACACCTTCACCAACCTCTTCAAACAACTCATAACCTTTGGCATACAGAGGAAATCGCTTCGGCGATAATCCGACCATTTTCGAATTCCTACACAACATTATTACACGAACACGAAACGATTGCACTGACTTGTCCTGAAAGAATTCAACCAAATTCTCATTGTCAAAATCAAAAACTCCGAAAACCCATTACCGAAAATGACGAAATGTAGGGGCAAGAACACAATCTAAAAAATGGAACCTGGGTTTGTTGTTGTTGTCTGGAGCCAGATTGGTTTCAGGGGTGGGGTTAAGACGAAGGTGGAGGAGAAGACGAGAAAGAGGTAGAAGAAGGGGACGAGGATCTCGTGATGATGGAGAGAAAGTGAGATACGAATCTATGCGCCATAGAAAGTGCAATGTATAATGATGTTGGTGAAGGATCTTAAGTTCTCTTGTTGTGTGACATTTCCAAAATTTCTTTTTGGTGATATTGACCAGACAAGCTCTTGATTTAGTAAATATCCAATCCGATATTCAATTGGATCCTCTCTTTTCGTCCTCTTTTTTGTTTTTTTTTTTTTTTTTTTTTTTTTTGAGAAACTAAATTTTTCTATTTCTTTTTCTTACAAGAGCTAAAAGAAAACATATTATTAAACAAGGATATAGATTTTTCTTTCCTCACAACCTTTAAATTTTGCCACATTGCAGTGAAAATGGAATTTAGGTTAGGTCAGATTGAAAAGAGAAACAAATTGAATACATTTCCAATTACATATGATTTTTTTAACAAAGAAAAATTGAATACATTTCTAGTTACATATGCTTTTTTTAAGATACATGTCCATAGATACATTTCCTAAACTGAATACTTTGACTAAACAATTCATTTTGAAATCCAAATATGGTTTTTCTCATATCTAGTAATATAATCTAATATCTAATAGACATAAATTTAATCGCAATATATTTGTCGCCGTTATTTTTTAACCATTAAAATAATGGACACGATTTTCTGAATGTGAAAATAGAATATCAAACAGATTATAAATCATTCTTACATGTAGTATTTTCTACGTTATACCGTAACAAAAACCAGTTACATTTGTATACCAAAATAATATACTAGATTTGTTTTGTATTATCCAATAAATTAACATACCGATCCGTTTGAAACTTATCTTGTGCTAGTAATATCATTCTCTTGTGCTATCCCATGAGAACGAAACAACTCTTTTATTTTTAAAAGCTTGAGGCTTGAACTTTAGCAAATATAAACTATTAGTTCAAGAAGGATTGGAAGATGCTCAACATAAAGTTGGAGATGAGCACATCATATCACTCTCCGACCGATGGTCAGACTGAGGTTACCAACCGCGCTTTGGGTGATATGTTGAGGAGCCTTGTTGGTGCCAACATCAAATCATGGGAGTTGAAATTACTGTAGGTGGAGTTTTCTCACAACCATGTCAAGAACCTAAGTATGGGATTTTGTCCTTATTATGTAGTTTATGAAATCTTTCTTGGGGGTCTTTGGACCTGTCCACTTTGTCAGATCCAACTCATATGCATGGTGGCGATGTTGATTTTTTTCCAAGTGTTGCAAGAGGTTCATTCGGTGGCTCACACTTATCTTCAACATGTGGTTTCAGACTACAAAAAGGTTGCAGACAAGCATAGGCAAGAGGTGATATTTTCTCCGGGTGTTTTGGTTTGGGTGGTTCTCACCAAGGAAAGGTTATCTCTCCATAAGTATAATAGGTTCAAGTCACACATAAAAGATTGGTCCGTTAAAAGTTCTAGAGAAAATCAATTCAAATGCTTATCCTATCGAGCGTCTCTCCAACCTTAACACGGCTAACGTGTTCAATGTCAAGTGAATGTCTCCTTACAAAGGGTATAAGGGCATCTCCAACGCATAAAAAATGGAGTGTCTAACCATTAAAAGAGTAAAACAAAAAAGTTAAATGGTTATGTACACTGATCCATTTTTATAGAGACACACGGAAGACACATCAAAATAAGCTAAAGACACCCACGTGTCAGTCCGTGGGGAAAGAAAATTTTTTGTTATCCTCTTTTTCTCTCTAGCGATTTTCTCCTCAATCACTCAACAATTTCTTCTATCGATCATTCTTAACAAATTCTCCGATCGGCGAGTTCTTGTTCTTCTCGATGATTTATCTCTTAAATCCTCTCATTCTATCTTCTTCAACTCTCTCAAGTCCCGTGGATTCGATCTCTGAACATGACCGAAGGGATGACACGAAGTCAATCGAAATGGGCGTTTCACAGACTTCTCAGCGAGATGTCGAATTCCGACGAGAGTCTGACGATCGACGAGAAGCTATCTTCTTCCCACCGCTGATTCAGTCGCTAGAAGAGAGCGTTGACGAAACTGATGATGATGATGTTGTCAAGATACAAAAACCGTTGCAGCAGAATGATATTAAAGGTAATCGGAGTGGTGTGGCGTCTTCGTCTTCGTCTTCGTATGATCCGTTGGATTCAGTTGGTGTTGATGTTAATCAGTATCAAGTGATTCTTAAATCAAAGCTCGATCCCCCTTGTGCTGTTGTTGCTCGTCGTGTACGTCTCTTAGATAGATATCTTGATGTGTGTTTAGAGGAAGGAATTGAGATTTAGTTGTTGATTTATGTATATTTTGTCTAGGTGGGGACTGCTGAGTGCCTCAATTAGTAATCAAAAGCAGTCTCAAGGTTTGATTGGTTTAGATGGGAATCATTCTTTTGATATTTGATAGTGCATTTGACTTAGTAGCTTTCATATTTTGTACTCCTTTGTGATATATGACTGGATGAAATGTTGTTTGGTTGGTGGATGACGGGATTAATATGATTGTTCTAGGCTCCATTGTAGCACAATCCTTACCCATTGCTTCATATGTTAGATACAAAAGAAACCTAATGTTGTTCCAGTCAGGCAAACTACGAGTAGTTCATCACGAGATGATTCGGATGACCATGATCTTGATAGAGACATGGAAACAACAGATAATGGAGATCCTATTGATGTGAAGCGTGCTGGTAGTTTCAGTTCGGATTATAGAGAAATAAAGAATGAAGTTTAGATGGGGAATGGTTTCATTAGTTCTATGTAGTTCCGAGGAACTTCTGTTTGTTAATCTAAATTTTGTATAAAATGTTTTTCTTTTTTCCTTTTAAGACACCTATATTTGAAGAATCACCCATGGAGGGAGAAAAACAAAAAGAAGGTTAATGGGATGTTTAAATTAAATTAATATTAAATTTGTGATTAATTTATATCTAAGGACACTCTAATAGGGATGACTATTGAGGATGGTCTAATGTTCTTCCAAATTCAGAGGCAAAATTTCTCTTACCAAAGTGAACCTGATGCGGCGCATGTTTGTTATTATATATGATCTCGTATCTGATTAACAATTATCATATTCTCTTTCCCTTAAATTATTTGGCTTTATCTTATTTCTTATATGAACTCTTGTATTTAAGTGATCCTTAATGTTTTGTAAATGATCATTGAATCACTAATAATATACAAGACCTTTTTAAGCAACTTTTCTCATCCTTAAAACTATCTATGCGAGAGAACGTGTGTGGGGGTCGGATTCCACCCCCGAAGATTGGTAGCATGAAACGGCTAAGTGTTTGCCACAAAACACTACTACGGCCCACAAGTTGATCGTGCGCTTAGACCATCGAGCATTGCAGTCGTAACCATCGTCGATCATCGATAGGTTGCAATGCATACACGGTTGGACCTACACGGGTCCCATGATCAAGCTTGTCCAAACCATGTCCGTATGGACATTCTGTTGGTGGGTCCCGACAGACCTCACCAGGCAATGTGCTAGTTAAGTCCCACCATGGGTCCCAAGTAACCACGGACAAGCTAACTTGATTTCTTGGTGATCAAGTGAACGTCCGGACACGAAATGGACCTACAAAGGATCGTATGAGCACGCCAAGACTGTTAAGGTTATTTTGGTTCAATTCGAGTAAACCGAACCGGTTTAATTGGAGAAAAACCAACATGGATGTCGGGATCTATCAGTCTTGGTCCAGAACGATCGTTCTAGCTTGGGAACGATCGTTCTGACATGGAACGATCATTCTGAGTTATGGCGCAACATTCGATCGATCGTTTTTTAGCTGGAACGATCGTTCTCCCTGTTCTGGCTTGAAATTATTATTATTATTATTATTATTATTATTATTATTATTATTATTATTATTATTATTATTATTATTATTATTATTATTATCAAAAAATTTTAAAACTAAAAAACTAAAAATTAAAACTAAAAAATAATATGTTAGTGAAAAATAAAGAATAAAAAGAAGAAAGAAAAATCTACCTAGTGGGTTGTCTCTCACTCAACGCTTGTTTTAAGTCACATAGCTTGACTCGCACGCATTTTATGCGCAAGTTGGATCACTTGGGCGAATAACTTCGTTGTCAGTGATTGCCGTATCCGCGAGATACGGTTTCAATCTTTGTCCATTGACAATGAACTCAGAACCGTTCTTGTCAAATAAGACGACCGCTCCATATGATCTCACTTCCTTGATGGTGAAATGGCCAGACCACCGCGACCTCAACTTTCCTGGAAAAAGCTTCAAACAAGAGTTAAAAATCAATACCTGATCATTGGCAGCAAAGTTGCGAGAAATGATCTTCTTGTCATGGATAGCCTTTGTCCGCTCTTTGTAAATTTTGGATTTCTCGTACGCAGTTTGACGAATCTCATCAAGCTCATTCAACTGGATCAAACGACGTTCATGTGCTGGTTTGAGGCTGAAATTCATCTTCTTTACCGCCCATGTTGCTTTGTGCTCGATTTCAACTAGAAGATGACAAGACTTTCCATAGACAAGGTGAAATGGTGTTGTGCCCAGTGGAGTCTTGTATGCGATTCTATAGGCCCAAAGTGCATCATCTAACCGCTGGGACCAATCCATATGAGAGGTTGTCAACGTCTTCTGCAAGATGCTCTTGATTTCTCGATTTGATACTTCGACCTGGCCGTTCGTCTGCAAGTGATAGGCGATAGCAACTTTGTGTTTGACTCTTCGTTTCCCTAGTAGGTTTGTAAAGACTTTGTTGGTGAAGTGGGAGCCTCCATCGCTGATAACAACTCTTGGCACTCCGAACCTGGGAAAAATAACAGAGTTAAACATCTTAAGCACTACCTCCGAACTGTTCGTTGGACTTGCGAGTGCTTCCACCCATTTGGAGACATAATCGACGGCAAAGAGGATGTATTCATTCATCCCGGAGGCTGGAAATGGTCCCATGAAGTCGATTCCCAACACATCAAACACTTCAACCTCTAGGATGAAGTTTTGAGGCATCTCATTCCGCTTGCTGATGGTTCCTTGTCGCTGACATGTGTCGCATTTGGAGATGAAAGCATGTGCATCTTTAAACATCGTAGGCCACCAAAATCGCACTTGTAAAGCTTTGGACACTGTCTTGAAAGTCGTGAAGTGACTTGCATAAGAAGAAGCATGACAATCATGTAAAATCCTTGTAACTTCTTCTTCCGAAATGCATCGACGAAAGACACCATCAACGCACTTCTTGTAGAGGTACGGCTCATCCAAAAAATAGTGTCTAATGTCGCGCAAGAATTTCTTCTTGTTGTAGACAGTGAACTTCTTAGCAGCTAGATAGTTGGCAATCTCTTCGAACCAAGGCATCTCACACTCTTCAATCCCAGCAGCCTCCTCGCCATAACAGATGTCGATAGAATAGACATTCTCTTCGAGAAGATTCTCATTGATTGGCACATCATCATCTACTGGCATCCTCGACAGGTGATCAACTGCTCCATTATCGACTCCTTTCTTATCCTTAATCTCCAAGTCAAATTCCTGCAACAAAAGAATCTATCGTAGGAGCAGAGGCTTGGCATCCTTCTTGTTAAGCAAATAATGCAAAGCGGCGTGGTCAGTGTGAAAAATAAATTTATAACAACAAGATAAGATCGAAATTATTCAAAAGCAAACACAATTGCAAGCAACTCCTTTTCAGTAGTAGCATACTTACATTGCACATAGTCTAGCGTTCGGCTAACGTAGTAAAGGACATGGAGTCTCTTGTCTCTCCGCTGACCCATAACAGCACCGACAACATAATCACTAGCATCGGTCATCACCTCAAATGGCAGCTCCCAATCAGGCGGTTGTACAATCGATGCGCTCACTAAAGCTCCTTTGATGGCGAGGAAGGCTTGTGGGAAGTAATTATCAAAGTGGAACTTGGTGTCTTTGCACAGTAGTTGAGTCAACAGACGAGCTATCTTGGAAAAATCCTTGATAAAACGTCTGTAGAAACCTGCATATTCTAGAAAGCTCCTTACTCATTTGACAGAATCAAGAGGCTGTAGACTCGTCATCATCTCGATTTTCGCCTTGTCCACCTCAATGCCACTTTCGGAAATTTTATGCCCTAAGACAATCTCATCCTTCACCATGAAGTGGCATTTTCCCCAGTTAAGCACAAAACGCCTCTCTTCACACCGCTCCAAAACTCTGCACAGGTTAGAAAGACAGATAGAAAAGAAGATCCATACACAAAAATAATCCATAAAAACTTCAATAATGTCCTCAATCATATCAGAAAAAATTAACTTCACGCATCGTTAGAAAGTCGCTGGAGCGTTGCACAAGCCAAATGGCATTCTACGATAAGCATAAGTGCCATAAGGACAGGTGAATGTCGTATTTTCCTGGTCGTCTAGGTGTATAGGAATCTGAAAGAAACCTGAATAGCCATCTAAAAAGCAGTAATAAACCTGGTTAGCCAAACGTTCAAGCATCTGATCAAATAAAGGGCAAAGGAAAATTAGTCTTTACGAGTGGCAGCGTTCAATTTCCTATAATCAACACACATCCTATGTCATGTGACAATTCTAGTTGGAATCAACTCATCCTTATCATTTTTAACAACAGTCACACCACCTTTCTTTGACACTACATGAACGGGACAAACTCATTTACTATCAGATATAGCATATATAATACCAGCCTCTAGAAGTTTCATTATCTTCTTCTTTACAACATCCTTTATATTCGGTTTAAATCGTCTTTAATGTTCAATAGAATTCATCGATTCATCTTTTAGTCGAATCATATGCATGCAAAGATCAGGTGAAATGCCAGTGATATCATCTAATGAATAGCCTAAGGCTCTACGATACTTCCTAAGCTCACAAAGAAGCAAAGTAGTCTCTGCACCGTTCAAATCAGCATTGATGATAACAGGAAATGTGTTTTAAGGACTGAGATACGCGTACCTTAGCCCAACTGGCAAGATTTTGGGCTCAATGTTGGGATCTTTAAGCTCGCACCAAGGGTTCTCAGAAAAACTTGCATTGTGGGCAGCAGCAGATGTCGTCACATTGTCATCAAGACTCAAGTAAGCCACCATCCTTTCCATGGATTTGTTGGATTCCAGCATCCTTACATAACCTGCAACATCCATACCATTAAAACCAAATTTACCTTCTGCTCTCGTCAGAGCAATCTCTAAAGGGTCATCGAATAACATCTCATCATAAATCTTGTCATCGGTCTCCATTGAGTCATCAATTGAGAATGTTTGGTCGTCGAGCATCGGCTTTGTCAGTAGCTTTTCCATTTGGAACAGCATCACAATATCTCCCAGGTGGAGGTTTATTAGTCCACGTCTGACATCGATGATGGCTCCGGCGGTGCACAAGAATGGTCTTCCCAATATGAGGGGGTCTTTTGGCTCCTCTTCAAGCTCTAGCACAACAAAATCAGCTGGCACATAGGCTCCTCATATTCTGACAATAACGTCCTCAAGAATTCCTATGGGATACTTGACCGAGCGATCAGCAAACACTAATGAAATTTTTGTCAGTTTGAATTTGGTTAAGCCTAACCGCCTTGCCACCAAGTATGACATCAAGTTGACATTGGAACCTAAATCACACAAAGAGGCAGCAAAATCAGTTAAACCAATTTTGACAGAAAGAACGAACCAACCTGGATCTCCAAGTTTTTTCGGCATTTTGCTTAGAAGCACTGCGCTGCATTCCCCTGTAAGCATCACACATTCCTCTTCATTGGTGAAGTTAGATGTTGCCAAGCTCTTCATGGTACGCTGCATCGAAGGCATAAGCTCCATCATCGTCAGCAATTTGCATTTAACCTCGATTACATCGACTATCTCTCTGCATTTGGCATCCTCCTTCGCCTTCTTTGCAGCTTTCTTTGACAATTTTGGTTTGGTAGGATATGGAACCTTCGGTATATAGACGCGCTCAACAGGTAAAACCGGCGTATTTTCCGTAACATCTGGTGTCTCTTTTCCTGCATCATCAAATTTACCCGCATCAATAACTTCATCAGAATTATCCAGATTGATTACGTGTTTAGTCGCGGCAGGCTCTTTCTCGCGGGACTCCAGAAGTCTTCCACCGCAAAGAGTGATGGCATTGACATTTGCATTTCTAGGATTTTCTTCAGGTCTTCCAGAAAATGCGCCTTGGGGTATTTTGATTGCCTCACTTGAGTGTCCAGCTTCTTGACGTGGTTTGATAAGGCTTCAAACTTGGTGTTCAGGTCGTTGGACAAGCCATCACCCTTGGCATTATGGGTCTCGAATCTGGCATTGATCTCCCCGCTGCTTTTTGCTGATTGACGAGAATCATTTGAATCATAGACTTCTATTCATCCTGTGAGTTGTTGACCGGAGCTTGATATATTGGTGCAGAAGGCATTGGTGCCTGATAATTGTTGAAGGGTTTCTTCTGGTACCGTTTTCCTTGCCCTTGAAATGCTGGCTTCCCCTGAAAAGGCACAAAAGCGTTATTAGAACCAGCATTGTTTTTAGGTGAGTATACCTGGTCTTGCGGGTTTTCAACGTTTGTGCTGCGGTATGAGAAGTTTGGGCGCTTGTTGGAGATGTAGCTTTGTTTATACCCCTGGCCAGTGACATAGTTACACTCCTCTTCAGCGTCATCTGCAACAACAAAACTCTCATCAGAAAGCACATGACCGTTATCACATGAATTGACTCCATGCTGGTTTGCTTTGACGAACAAACTAATCTGCTCAGTCAGCTCCGCTATCTGTTGCGCTTCCACCGAAGCAACATTTCCTCTGTCATGTTCTCGATCAATTCCAGCGCATCTGCAGTACTACGAGTCATAAAATTACCGTTACTAGCATAATTTATTTGGCCTTTAAAATCCCATGATAAACCTTCATAGAAAATTGTCAGCAGCTGCGTGTCGGTAAAGCCATGATGCGGGCAGTCTAGGTGGTAGGAACAGAGACTCTCCTGAGTACTGATAATAGTTGAAGATCTTGGCCCGTAAAGATGCAGTCTTGGTCTTGGTGTAGTATTTGTCAGTGAATGCATTGCGCACCGCATCCATCCTACTACGCTGCCTGTTGGAAGTGATTTAACCCAGGAAAGTGCTTTGTTTGTCAGTGTGAATTCGAAAAGATTGCACTTATCATAATCTGGAGATACGCCATTCGCCCTTGTGATGCTCTTGTAATCTGGTCAATGCGCTCAATATGCTCCACTGGATTTTCTGAGGGAAGGTTGCTGAATTGCTTTTGCTCCGCAAGTTGAATGAGCTGGCCAGAGATATCGTAGTCCTGGCGTGCCAGTGGTGGTGGAACAATGGCTGATCTGTTGCGGTAATAAGTGTGCGGCCTGTCCGCTCCGCTAAGTGTGGGTTAAGCTTGCCTGTGGCGTTCCTGCTTTTGGAGAGCCTCCAACTGTAGTCGCATCGCTGTCATTTGCTCCTGCAGAGCTGCATTGTCAACTTGGTCACCCATTATGACAGGAGTTGACCGATTTCGCCTGTTGGGTCTTTCTCTTCTTGCAAGCTCGCCATTGGACAATATTATTAGATCAGATACCGATTGACGGCTTCTGGTCGTACACATACAAAAACAACAACAAAACAAAAGAAGAAATAATTAGTAACAATCTTAGTCTAAATTCAAAATTTTCAATCACAAGTAAAATAACGAGACTCGGCAACGGCGCCAGTTAATAAGTTTTCTATTTCACAATTTAAAAAGACCTAGACAACTAACACCTATCGATGTAGTAGTTAAGGATCGAATCCACAAGTCTCAGGTTTACATTGTAATCTACTAAATTATTTAATCTGGCTAAGATGATCAGTGATTGGGTTTTTTAGTTTATTTTCTGATTTTTCTATGAGTTTAAATCAATACTAATAAAATATTAAACCTAGGAAAAATCGATGGATTGTACATAAATTAACTGGATGTTTATTCAGGTCCTAAATTTATCAAACTTCAACTCAAATATAATTCTGAATTGGTACACTTTCGTGGTACCAATTACTTCTCTTACCAATTTAAATGCCTAAACTTTCATTTGGATTTAAGAGAGCTAGAGAGCATTACTATAGTAGATTTGATAAATTCACAATTTGCCTTAGCATTAACTTTTCTTGGCTAAGGGCAACCTACTCTCTTAAATGAGGGTTCAAGAATCCTATTAAACTTTCGTTTAATAGAAAATCCTATGAACAAAAACTAGGTGATCAAACTAGTTTTAGCATTAAGACATCATAAGGAGGAACCTATTCTATAGACTTACATATTTACATCCAATTTCTATCCTAACAATCCATGATTCCCCTGGAATCTAACAACGTAACTACTCACACATGAATGAAATGACAATTAAACAAGATGTAATGGTAAACATGATCAAGAACAAGAATAACTAAATAATACTTCATTAAAAACGAAAATTGTAAAAGACAAGGTTCAAGAACACTTCTCAACAATGGTATATGACTGAAATGAAAGGAAATGAATGAGGCTTCAAGAGTCTCCTAGCAACAATAACCAAAATCTTTAAGAAATGAAGAACAAAAGAGTTTTTTAATACTAAAGGGATGAATCTATCAATGGAGGCTGTTCTGGAGGCAGAGAGGGTGTAAAAACTAGGATAACTCGTCCATGGGACAGAAAGAAATGATTTATAGACTGAGAAATTGTCTCAATCTACTTTCCAAAAATTGCACTCAACGCCTTCAGAACGATCGTTCTGCTCACGGATCAATCATTCTAACACTAGACGATCGATCTGGAAACAGGCAAATTGTTGGCATGATCGTTCTGGCCTTCATTCCTCGGTTTTAAGCTCCTTTTCCCGTCCGTACATCCCACAAACGCTTTCCCTAAACCTTTGCTCCAATAGTGCATTACCTAGACCTGAAAACACTCAAAAGACACGAAAAACACTAATAAAAAAAGAATTAAAATGTGTCAAAAACACGATACATCACCTGGGCATTTTAACTGGACCCGAAACCCAAACCCGACCCGAAGTAGCGGGTTCAGATCGGGTACGGGTGGGGGAAAATACCTGATATGTTCTAATGTGTGTAAAGATCGGATATCCGATCGGGTTCGGGTATTACCCGATACCCGAACAGTAACTGAAGTAAACCGAACATATATATATATGTCTATAATCCGTAATCCGAACATTATCGACAAAATCCCTAACCCTAATTCCCTTTCCCTCTTCTCTTTGACTCTTCCTCTTCTGATTCCCCTTTTCCTTTTAATTTTCCTCGTAATCGAAATTGTTATTCCCTCTGAATATAAACCACCATTTATGCAAATTAGATGCATTACGTCTCTATGAATTCGCTCTGTCTCCTCCGTCTGAGAATTCTCAGAGACTACCAGAGGTAAATCGTCTTCCTCTTTATGATTTGCTTTCATCTTAGTTTTAATAAATCGTGTGTTTAACTTAACAAATCGAATGGTCTAGTGTGTGTAATCAATCGAATGGTATAGTGTGTATAATGAATCAAGTGGTTAAGTGTTTGATGTGGTGATCGTGTGTCAATGTCTAGTGAATATAGTGTCTTATGTTGTTTCTATAACTATTTTCTTAATTTGATTTTTTGTTTATAAATTCGTATTCTTTGATATCTTCTTTTCAGATGGATTCATCATCAACAAACCATGAAAACGTCAATGTAGAAGAAGAAGAAGAACTGTTGACACATGATTCAATTGCCAGAGGCAAAAGGAAACAAACACATGGAGGTGGAAGTGGTTCTGTTCCTGAACAAAGCAATGCTAAGACCCCTAGGGTTCTCCTTACACCCACTAAAAGAAAACACGCCATTTGCGAGGGAAATTTGCGACGCCGGGTTTCCCTCGCAAATCTGCGTGGAATTTGCGACGAATTTGCGTGTAATCCCAAACATCATCGCACCTTCGTCGCAAATCCGCGAGGACAGATTTCGTCGCAAAACCGTCGCAAATTAGCGACGGTTTTGCGACGTTTTCGCGTAAAGGGTGAACTATGCGAGAATTGAGCGACGTATGTGCGTCGAACAGGTAATCAACGCAAAGAACTCGCAAATTTGCGACGCATTTGCGTCGAAACTGGGAGGCACAGAGAACAAGACGCAAATACATCGCAAAATTGCGGGTATTTTACGAGGAAAAGTAGTTTGACCTGTAAGTTC
>OVAP01001670.1:0-22703 GCA_900406295.1 Aurinia saxatilis | reverse complement strand
ATATATATATATATATATATATATATATATATATATATTCATAAAAATGATTATATTACCTTCATACACGTTTCATTTTTCTTCTCATGAGTTAGTTCTACTGTTGGATATCATCTTCAAAGATATGATCAACTACATGCTTCTCAAAATCACTGACCAGCCTTGCCCTTTCATAATAAAAATGATCAATGAGATTTCTTGTGTCTCTCAAAGAAATTCGATGTATGAAGCATCACTTGTCTTTTCTTTCTACAAAAAAAAAAAAATATATTAAACGCATTACATACAATAATAATTAAAAAAGCTTATAACAAAAATATATGCAATTTTTAGCATATGAGCGTGAGCCAACTCGGTGTTTATGAGGCCTCAACCCATTTTGATCAGACATTCGATTCTTGAAAGCTTTGATATTTTTTTCTTTAGCTTTATCAGTTCCCCAATAGGTAATCATATCTTTATAATAATCATAAAAAATCCAGCTTAGTTGCAGCGCATTTGTGAAACATCCTGCGCACTTCAGCCTGAATAAAACTTACTCTGAAATTTTTTGTCACAAGGAAAAACTGGAATTAACATAGGTAAACTTAAAAAAATTATTTTAGAATTATCATAATTATTTAGATATTTAGAGAAGATTAGAAAATATGACATAAAAAATTATCACCAAATATATATATGTTTTTTTTCTTCTTCAAATATATATATGTTAAACATGATACATACGCTTATACAAAGTAAAATGCTTGTATGTATCTTTGTATACAATAAGGCTCCTACATGAAACTTGCGTAATGTATTGTAGTGTAGATGTAAATCAAATGGTTGACTTACAAATTAATAGTATATACATAATAATAATGAAATCGAAGTTGCAAAATGTATTTAATTTATATTTTTCATGATATAAAATACCCATCACGTGTGATGTTATAAATGATGGCGAAACGGTTGTTTATGGAGATTTTTTAGTGATATCTGATATATTATTAATTTATATTTAATTTTAAAAAGCAAATTTAAGCAAACATATCTTGAAGATAAAATCACCATCGCTCCCTGACATGGACTAGTGTTTTTGTTCAGTTACGGTGAGTACTAGACGAATGATTGTTCAGATCTCAGTGGTGATTACAGAATCATATTTGAACATATATAATAAATTAAAATAGTTGTAATTGATGTTAACAATTTTTTTAAAAAATTCTTTTTACCATAGTGTTCCATCCATTCTTGCTGGATTAAGAATAAAAAAAATGTCAAATAAATCACTAATTTTCGAATTTAGGCCAAATAAAATATAAAATTTGTCATACGTCATTAAAAACATGAAGTACCATTGACTAGTTTGGTTGGGTATTAAGTTTCGTTGATTGGACCAAATTGAATACGTAATTAAGTCGACTAACGGGAAAATTAACAGACGTTAATCTCTTATAAACAAATCTCTGTTAGGGACAAAACGATGTCGTTAATGAAGTATACAAGAGGGACTGCTTCAAGGCCTCCAGTGCTGTTTCATTACTCATTCCACAAACCTTTAGGCGCTCTGGTATACTTCATAGTTTGGAAGATCTCTCGTCACCCAATTTCCAAACTCTCAATTTCGTATTCAAATCCCTAAATCTCCAAATTGCTTGGAACCCTCCCCAAATAACTCTCTTCATGTATTTTCTATATATCTTCAATTCATTTTCCTCCTAGCATAGTCATTTGACCTTTCTGAAATGCCTTTTGTCTATGGTGGTGGCAAGAGAGGTAACCTTTTCAATCTAGGCTCAAATCCTCTCTTTTTATTACTGCATGGTCAAGGACCTTAATCTCCTCCTCATCGATCATAAAACATGTTGCATGGTGTAGGAAATTCTGGATCGTAGTGGGGGCAGAGGTGACGAGAGATATTTGGAACTCTGGAGTATACCAGAGCGACTAGGGGTTGATTGAATAAGCAATAAAGTAGTACTGGAGGCTTTGAAGCAATCGATCTGGTATAATTCGTTAATGACGTCGTTTTGTCCCTAACATAGATTTTTGTACGAGAGCTTAACGTCTGTTAATTTTTGCTAGTGTACTTAACGACATGTTCAGTTTGGCCCAATCAACGAAACTTGATGCCCAACCAAACTATTCAACGGTAGTTCATGCTTTTAATGGACTACGACAAACTTCATGCTTTTATTGGCCTAAATTCAAAAGTTGGTTATTTATTTGACATTTTTCCCAAGGCTTAAACGACTTATGTTAATGTTTCTGTAAGTTGACTTAACGGCGTATTAATTTTGGTATGGTCAATGGAACTTAATGCCCAATCAAACTAATCAACCATAGTTCATGCATTTAATGAACTACAACAATGGTCATACTATTTTTGCCTGAATTTAAAAGTTGGTAATTTATTTGGTATTTTCTTCATAAAGAACCCCATAACAACCATTGGTCAGGTGTTTTCTTGATTTTGATTATCATTTACCATAAGATACATATGAAATGTTTCTTTGAAAAGAGAAATTAAAACGAATCATAAATATTATAAGGGTTTAAAGGCTTCTACACAAGGTATGGGTTCGAACTTAGATAATACATTTCTTTGCAAATTAAGGGATGCATGGGCTTGGGCTCGACGAAGATTTGTGCTTGACAAAGATCCAGAGTGATGCATGCAGATTAAGGGAGATCTGGACTTGGGATTGACGAAGATCCAAATTGCTGCAGGCAGATCCGTTATCCATGTTGCGAGGAGAGATGCACGGTGGAATTGTTCGTTGAAGCAGTTCATTTAGATTATCAGAAAAAGATAAGCAATTGTAATAGAATTAAATTTCCAGATGAAAAAAAAAAAAACATTATAAAACGTATTGGAAAATTAAATAAAACCAATCATAACTCATACATGAATAATATATTTAATAAAGTTAATGAAGCTATGATGTTATTTCTTTGTATTCAACTTTCGTTCACTAAAATGAAAATGGAGAAACCTCACATAATATAAACAAAAAGAAAAGCAAACCAAGTAAATAAGCACAAAAAGAAAACAAAACTTGTACAAAGAACAAAATGAAAGAATTACCTTTAGAGAGTTTTTGTTTGCAAATAGGAAGTGAATTAATATAAATATTGTAACATCCGGCCTCTCTGAACACGTTAAAGATCAGGTGTTAAGAACAATTCCCAAACACAGAGTCCAGTTCAAGTTCACAACAGCTGTTATCGAAGACTTGGCGTCCACTTTTGCAAATCGAACACCAGCTTTAACACATTGAACTCAAGTATCCTATACCTGAAACAAGGGGAGGAGGAGGGGTGAGTAACACAAGGTTACTTAGTGAGGGCGAGCAAGCTCACCAAATCCACTAGCACAACAGTTACAATTTTACCAAGCTAACACACATACCATACTCACAAGCAACAAGACTTCTCAGCATTAGCACATTAACACATTAAACAACAATAACTCATTCAAATCATATCTATCAGGTTCAGCTACCGAATACCGAATGGGTTAGGAACGTATCCTTGACCAACGAAAGAAATACCGAATGAGTTAAGGACATCTCCAATAACCAGATAACCAAATGGGTTAGGAACGTATCCTTGACCAACGAAAGCAATACTACCGAATTCCGAATAACATGGCAACCTACAGTTTCATATAACATATTTCCGCTATTTCTTTCAAAACAACAGTCCTCATGACACAACATTCAAATAGCATATACACATATACTCTAATCATAATTAACTCAACACACAAAACACGCAAAAGCCTTGACATGGTCTTAACTCACATCACGAGCAACAGACTGAACGAGGAATGAGACAAAACATGTCCTCACCTGAAAACTGGTTCGAACAAAAATGAAAGACTGAAGAAGATTGCACATAACTCTCTACAAAGAACTTGGATCGACATGATTCTTTTCTTCATAGAAAGTAGACATCCGAGCCTTCATTTTGATAGGTTGTACGACATCTATTTCACAATTCTAGCTTCAGATATGCCTCTTGCAATATGGCTGTCCGGACTGAGTGACGGTGTTGCGGACAGGCTGGACCTTCTGGTGAAGAATGACCATAACTTCTTCATCAAAATCATCAAAATAACTTCTTCACCATGATCGTTAATCCGATAATGGTGATCTTAGGCTTCTTGGAAAGAGAAGATTTAGATCTTCACGTTGATGGGTGGCTCGTCGTCTAATTCCTTCTGAGTCACCGGTAAAATGTCTCGAAAGGTGGCTGTTCGGATTGAAGGATGCTGCTGCGAGCNAAATGTCTCGAAAGGTGGCTGTTCGGATTGAAGGATGCTGCTGCGAGCAGACTAGACCTGTTGGAGAAGAATGGCCATAACTCTCTGCACAAAATTCAGATTGCGGAGATCTCATGCCCTATGGAAAGCTGAGAGACAGACCTTCACAGGCATGGGTGGCTCGACACCTAATTATTCCTGAGTCGCCGGTAAGAGATGGAGAAAGAGATGGCTCTGAACTGAGGATATGGCAGATCAGAAGAAGGACCTGCAGAGAGAGAATGATGACTTGCAGAGAGAGGATGAAGACAAGGTAACATGGTGATGAGGCCCTGGAGAGGAGGTGATGAGTGATTGACACTGATGAGAGATCAGCAAGAGGTGTGAGAGGAAGGATATTACGGCGTTTATTTTCCTTTACCAAATTTAATCGCTTAAGAAAAATAACTCTTCTGGTTTTGCAAGATAAGAACCATAAACTACAATTTTTACACTTTGGGCCCAATAGCAATTGAATTACAAAACAATTCCGGTTTAAGAGAAATGAGATGTTACAAATACATGCAACGATTTATATAAGAACAATAAAATTTAATCATATCTTTAATTTAGTATATACTCAAATCTTTAATACAGTTTTTCTATAGATTAAAAAAAAGAAGAAGAAGGAAGTTAGATGTGTATATATCCAAATCTTTAATATAGTTTTTCTATAAAAAAGGAAAGGAAAAGTTGACAGGAGTAAAAGTTTGTCTAATTATATGTGAACAAAAAAACACTAAATCACAAAAATTGCGGAAGTAAAACATTCGGACCCTTGCAGAAGATAAAGAAGAATATAATCTCATTCTGGGTAGTATTACAGGCCCGATAAGGTATAACAACCAAATGGGCCTCCCAAATATCAGCAGGGTAAAGTAGTCAAAACGCATCGAAGCGTAAAAAGTCAATTGTGTTAGAAATGATGTCGTTTCTTCATTCTTCATCCCCGGAGACTCTACTTGATCTTGATCTTGATCATAATTCATTTTCATTTTATCCACACCAAAGCAAAGAATGCGATAACAAAGATCCTTAATCCTATCTCAATTCCAGGTTTCGATATTTATTCAGGAGGTTTAGTTTCTGATTCGAAAATTAGTGAATTATTAGAAGGTGTATGGTATGGATTTGATTTGAATATCTCTGATTTAAGATTTTTTTTTAGTATAAAGTGAAAATTCAAATTAGTGAGCAAAATTTTTGTTGATATATCTCATGTGGCTCTGGGCCAAATTGTGACATGGTTTGATTTAAATATCTCTGTTTTATGGAAATTTTTTTTTAGTATAGAGTAAAAATTCAAATTAGATATCTCATGTGGTTTTGGGCCATATGGTAACATGGTTTGCAGGATTTTTGAAGATGCCTTTCATCTGTCATAATCAAAAACTAAAACCAGGTATGTCTTATGGTAATTCTTCAAGAATCCTACAAACCATGTTACCATTTGTGATTTCGTGCATCTTCAAGAATCCTGCAAAATCAGGTATGTCTTTTGGTAATTCTTCAAGATATAAAACAGAGTTACTCATTTTGTTAAGCAATAAGTCTCATTAATAAATATTAAGAAAATGGTATTTTACTTTACATAGGTTTATAAACAAAAGCCCGTCTAGCTCAGTTGGTAGAGCGCAAGGCTCTTAACCTTGTGGTTGGGCGCTTTCAATTTTGTTTACATTTTAAAAATCTCTGTGAATTTGCTAGCTATACTCTGCATCAGCCTCGCTGCTTTCTTTATTGAACAATTTCCATGGATATCATGATCAGCTTTTCTGCAAGTTTATAAATCCTAAGTATATATTTTTTTTATACAGTTTATACATCAACAAGATAAATAATCTGACCAGTTCATTTTGATACCAAGATACTTATCTCCTAGGACATCAAGATACTTTCTTGAGTTTTAGTTTGAGATCCGTTCTTGTCCTAAACCTTGTACTGTTTGCTCTTCCTTTTGTTAGCAGTAATTCCCAGGAGTAATAATATTAGGAGAACGCTTGGGGTATTTCATTTTATATAGGTTTGTAAACAAAAGCCCGTCTAGCTCAGTTGGCAGAGCGCAAGGCTCTTAACCTTGTGGTCGTGGGTTCGAGCCCCACGGTGGGCGATTCCATTTTTATATAATAAATGAATCTGCTAAACTCTGCATCAACCTCTCTGCTTTTCTTATTATCATGGTCAGCTTTTCTGAAAAATATATAAATTGGATTTACCTCATCAAGATATAAGTTGTAGAGTTTGATATGTTCTTCAGGTTCGGTTTGAGATCCTATCTTGTCCTAGAACTTGTAGAGTTTCCTCTTCTTCCTCTGTTTTACAGGTCAGGATCTGTGCTTTTCCAGCTTCTTTCTCCCAGTCTATCCTTACAATAAAGATGAGCAATATCGAAAAACAAACAGTGATTCCAACTAAAAACCCAATCAAGAACCCTCCAAGCCCTAGTTTAGCCTTGAACGCCAAACTGGCCCCCAACGGTAAGGCCAATATATAGAATCCACCAAGATTCGCATACATTCCAAGTGACGGCTTTGCTGTTCCACGGACAATCTCTCCACAAACCACTAATGGGAAGTTTATAACTTCAATTACCGCCATTATCAGCATCATCTTCTTCACACAGTTTAGAATCACTTGGTCATTGTGAGTATACAGAGACCCCCAAACTCCTCTGCATCCTATCATCACTAAAGCTCCAATGCAGCCCGAGATCACTCCTACACTGAGTGTAGTGTAAGCTGCTCTATAAGCTCCCTTGGGATTATTTGCACCTAGCTCATTAGACACTCGTGTTCCCACACAAGTGCCCAAAGAAAGCATCACAGCATAAAGCAAGTAGTCAAAGTTGAGAACTATGACCAAGATCGATACGGATTGCACCGGGTTTGGTAACCTCCCAGTTAAAAGGACCAAGATCTCGTAGCACCACCATTCGAGGCAAACAGTGAGACAACACGGTCCACTAAGCTTGATCAATGTGAGCCAGTCTTGAGCAGATTGTTCTAACCACCCACCTTCTTTCCATTTGTTATCTTCCAATCGCTCTATGACAATGACATACCCCGTCAGAAGAATCACGGCAATGAAATCGGTTATCCAAACCGCCATTGCGACTCCTTCGATTCCTTTGGCTCTAGAGAGGAATATATTGATTGGGATATGAAGAGAAGTGGCTGCAGCTGTTGTGTACATGATAGGGAGTGTGACACCTTGTGAGCTTAAGTAAGCCTTAAGTGGACAAAGCAAAGAGAGGACTGGCAAATCAGGAAGGAGAAAGAGAAGATATCTCTTAGCTACAAAGGAGACGTCTTCTCGTTGACCAAAACCGGTAAGGATCTTATGAACATTGAGCCACAAGAAAGAAATCGGAATCGAAATCAAGAGAAGCAAGAGCACAGCCATCAGAAGAGTTTTATGGAGAAGCTTAAAGTTCTTGGCTCCAAAAGCTTGTCCACAAATGGGTTCCATTGCAGCAGAAATTCCATACAAAACAGCAAAGCCAGTAACATTTGCAAATGAAAACCCTAATGAGCCTCCGGCTAGGTTAATCTCGCCTTGATGGCCAAGAAAGATAGATGTAGTAGTCATCTTACCAAACCACAACAAGTTCATAGCCAGTAATGGCAAACCAATCTTCATTTGTAGCTTCAGCTCATCAACAATGGTCTCTGAACAACACCTTTCTGGATCCGAAGACTCTGACTTTACAGTCTCTACTAGTGTCTTAGATGTTTCTGACATTGTTGTTCGTAGAGAAAGAGGATGAGTTTTTTTTCTTTTCTCTCTGATGAACTTTGTAAGTGAGAAATGGTTTTTCTTTGCGTGGAGGATTAAAAATTGTGAGTTAAAGCATGGATTGCGTGAGGGAGTGATGAGCTAAATCGATTATCTGGAGAAAACAACAACTTTTGTAACGGCCAATAGAAAAGCAGAGTTGGGAACAATTTTGGGTTGGTGGGTTTCCTATACTCTTTTAGTGCATTGCTGATGATGCATCCATTTCCAAGTCCCATTTGCAGGTTCTTTCTACAGCCAAAATTTGCAAAGCAATTAAATTAAAATTTTAATTTCTTGAAAATATTATTCTAAAACTAATTTTAGATCATTTGGAGAATTTATAGCTGCTTTGTTGAATTATGTACTGGTCAAAGCATATATATATATGGTAGGAACTCACTCTACTCGGTCTACATATATAATTGATTTCTTTTCCTTTTTCCACAAAAAGAATGCATAATTATGTTCATATATTAATTTTAAATAATATCCGATTTTAGTGCTAATTACTATATCACTTTTGGAAGATAAGAACCATACATATTCATTATTAATAATTGAATTATTTCACTTTTGGTTAGTGCTTGTAACAACATTTCCATCGCAGCATATATAGTAGTATTTCACTTTAGTAGAATTCTTTGTGACTTCATTTAGTATAAGTAGGATATTCGTTTACTAAAATGGTTTTTCAAATATCGGCTCAAGGAACGAAATCAAAAGACAATTATTTACATAATAAAAATTATTTTATAGTTACCTAACACTGTTTATTCGAAAAAGTTGTTTTGGAATAAAAACTGAGTAAAATTACAGATGACAAAAAGAAAATACCATATTTCTTAGTTTCACGAATTAGATCAATGTTTGAGAATACTGATGGTGCCTTTACGAGTGTCCAAATTCGAAGTGCGGAAGGACATTCGAAAAGTCATATGCTTTTCACAACGTAACTCATGTGATATCACAATTAAATCATGCTAGTTTACGAATTTTATCATTTCTTGTAAAAATTATTGTCAAATGACACGTGTAACCTAAGAGACGAAATTATATTTTTAAAGAACAGAAACTGAAAAGCTTGTATAAAATTTTATTATTATAAAAGATACAAAAAAAAAAAAAAAAAAAACGGGGGAAAAGATATGTGACCTTGGCTTTTTATTTTCTTTCGATAAAAGCCAAATAATTGCATAAAGCATAAATAGTTTTTAGAGAAATTGTTATGAATTTAAAATTTCAACTTTTGTTATATGGATCACTAGACATTTCAATTTTTGCTTTTCAAAAGAAGTTTGTCTAAGATGACTTAATGGGAGAAGGTTTGACTAGTAAGGTTTCGTGAGATAATGAAGATGCTCCAAATATTTATAGATTCAGTCCGGAATTCATTACGATAAACTCTATGATCTGGAAACTTATTCCAGTTCATTCATTATTTGTAAATATACATAAGTGAAAAGGTCATTAATGTCAAGCTGTGAGCAAAAATTTTTGTTAAAATTTATGATGTCATATGTTATACGACACCTCTCTCCTCTAGAATAAATATTAAAACACATCGACGAAAATTATGAACGATTTTCTCAGCAACTCTCACAATTCTTCGTTGATTTATATCGACTGATCTGTTGTTTTAAATCGTGTAGTAAAAAAACAAAAAAGTGTTTATCTCTGAAAATTAATCAGTTTTGTATTTTTTAATTTTTCAAAACGGTTAAGAGGATGAATTTTATTTTCTGGGATTTGCATTGTCGTTCTTTGAAATCTAGCCTTTTTCAATGAGTTTTTTTTCAAAGAGCAAAAAGTGATTGTGGTATGCGGGATTTTTTAGAGAATGTTGTTTCTATGTTCATTGACAAAAATCGATTTCAAAGGATTAGCTACTTTGCTTATGGTTCTGGAATCATTCGTTTCGAGTCGTTTTATGTATTGGTTTCGTTTGTTTTTGTAAAAGTAGATGGATTTCAAAATTGGGAATTGAAATCCAGATGATGATGATTCAAAGATTTACGAATGCATTTGAGGGCTAGAATGCATAATTGTTTCGAGGTTCAGAGGTGACTAGTCTATTATCATCATTAGCATCTTGTCGAGATATTGTTATCGAACTTGGTATCGTTTTGGTGTGTGCAGATTTTGGAGAAAGAGGTGCTTAGCAAACCAATCCCATTAACTCGTGAGTGACAAGTAGCTCATGAACTATCCTCTGCAACCTACATAGTGTGTAATTTATGTTTTTGGTTGGCAAACAAACTGGTGGAAGTATATAATATTTAAAAAGATACAAACAATCAACTACTAATTGAGATGGATGGCTTTGAAAGTAACACCGGTATCATTGTAGTTGCTGAAACCAACATAGCAGACATTCTTGAAGCCTTTTGAGTACAATATGTAACATCTTCCAGGTTATGTCCTTACGGCACAACCAGTGTGTTTGTTGAGTAGAGCTCTGAGTGATGCGACAAACCTTGACGATGCTCATACCAGTCCTAAGTTCATATTTACTTTCTTTCACCATTCAATAATCAATTACATGATAACAGGAATAGTTAGTGAGGTCACAACAATATTTGTGGCAAATATCTTTGAGTTTTACCAATAAACTGCATGTTCTTAATATTTTTGACTTGTGTGCTTGCTTTGCAGTAATTGAAAAGATCCGTTGATGATATGACATTAGTTTGAAGCATCATGCAATTGAATTTTTCAGGTTTTCTTTTACTTCGAAAACTCTTTGGCCTCTACCAGCTTTCTTCTGCAGGACGAATTCAACATCCAAGCAACAAAATGCGAGAATTGCATCACTGTACTCTCATACTTTTTTTCTTCATCTATTTGTACTGGTTTACACATAATGAATATTTGTGTGGACTAAAGAAATTTTATCATGTACGTTTGCAGGGATTTGTACTGGTTTACACATAATGAAAATCTGCCCCAGCCAAGTTTCTTGCATATTCTCTATAGTTTCTTGCATTGTTGGTAGTGATTAACTTTATGAGGCTTCTCATATACTCTCTTGATGTGCTGATATGGTCTACTGCATGTTATCTATCTACTTCATGTGATTTCTCTCACTTTTCCCTTTAATCTATCAATGTTCATCAGTTCATGCGTCGCGCTAGTTCTTTGATGCAGGTTTAGCGCACATGAGGATGAAGTTGGCTCTTGAAGTAGTTTAATGAGGAGAAAAACTATTGGAAATGGTGATTTTAGAATTCATTTATTCATTCTCTAATTTGGTCAGTTGTAATCCTGGTTGTAATCTATTCACCTCAAACAAATGGGCAGGAAGGAGTTACTTCATTACATGTTATCTTGCGTTACATGTTAATAAAGTTGCCTGTTTCGGAAAGGTACATGCGTTGCACTAACATTACACAACGCTCTCTTCCTTTTCTTCTGGTTTTATGTCCTTGTTCCTATTAACTAACAGTCAGCCAACAAAAAATTATCTTTTTCCATATTATTAACACCCTTTGACTTATCCTGCTCAGAAAGTGAAAAAGTTTTCAATTTTTTTCCAACTCTGATAATACCAGTTGTAAAAGTTAGTAACAATCGTATAAGAGAATACAGATTTTGGTTTGGTTTTTTACAATCTGGGTCTTTCTTAGTTTTGTGAAAGTTTAAAGATTATATTACCTTATATAAGGTCCCCAAAATCTTCCGACATGAGGCATGTCTTTTGGTAGTTGAAGTACTTAATGAAACCTGCTTATATTTTGTTTGCTTCAAATTGTAAGGATTTTGACTACATTTGTTGGAATCTTCTTTTTTAACCAGTTGGTATGTGACTCTTTTTTTTTAGCTTCATAGTATGAACTATGAAGTTAGTTTACTTGTGATAAAACTTATATTTTACCACTTTTCACTATGAATTTCAAGTACTTTTGGTGGCAAAACCAAATGATTCCGAGATAAATGTTATGGTTTTCACCATTTTATGTTTTCAAAGTGTTTCTGGAGAAAACAAACTTTTGGGTACAAAGATGGACGTTTCTTGCTTAAATCAGAAATACGGCGCAAGAAGCGGATGCTCGGATGAAAATGATGTACAAATTGGATTGAAGTGAATTTTGGAGACAAGCAAGCCACGTGAACTAGATGGTACATGGGCCTGAAATCAAGTTATTCGGACAAATAGCCGTAGAGTTATAGCCCAGACAAGTCTTCTGAAGCCCATTACTCTTAAGGCCCAATCGATCATTGTTACTCTTAAGGCCCAAACCAAACCCAGACAATATCTTAAGGCCCAATCAACCGACTAAAGTAACAACGATCATTCAATCGATCAGGAAGAGGATAACTACAAAAGCTTCTAGAAACTGCACGGGATCACTCCATATACTCAAGCAATATCTAAAGATAACATAAAACGCGTGAGAAGATTCAGAAGATAACAAAATGAATCTTTCTGGAAAGAATCGATTGAATATTCCTTCGGTAATTGATCGATCATAAGAGATAAACTCAAATATTTCGATCCTCTTCAGCTGATTCATCTCTATCACTTCACTGAAGCCCTCAAACGTCTTCCATCCTCTATATAAAGTGACATCTCATCTCAGAAAGGGGTGTGCCTCTCCATCCCGCCTAATCTCTATGAGAGAGGACTTTGCCTTTAAAACCTCTTAAACTCTTTATTGATTTTGTTTTCTATAGTTGCTAGGGGAGATAATTTTTTGTATTTGAACCCATGTTTCTATTAATTGCATGGTCGTTTTGCTCTTCATGGTTTTCTCATCTATGTTAGAGTAATTTGATCGTTGGGATCAAGGTTTTTATAGTTGCATGGTTTGGTAGATAGATTGTTTAATGGTCATTTGAAAAGAGCTTTATACTTACTAGCTTTAACTGAGAATTGTTAGTTTGATCAACTAGCTTTTCGTAATAGATTCTCCGTTAAAACAACATTAGGTAGAAGATCTGAGGAGTAAATGATAACGGACCATGTGTAGGGTTAAGAAATGAGTTCTTTAGTAGAAATAATGACTGCCTCTTTGTTGAGGTCATGTGCTTTATGATTGAATAGAATTGAGTTAGGTAAATTTCAATACGAAGGCTGTTTACAAATCTAAATAATCTGGCCCGTGTCAGTAAAGAAACATCTTATTCTCAACATTTAGATTAATTACATTCAAACCGTTTTCATTTTTCATCAGTAGATTTATATATTTAATCAAAAACCATTTTCACCGATCGAACGATTATATCAATCGATCGATCAAAACTTATAAAAACTCCATTTGCATCTTAGTTTGATCCGAATCCCATAAGCTTGTAGCATGGAAGCCCTTTCTCTGTGGATATGATCCCTAAGTACTATTACGAGACATGTGAGCTTGCAGGAATATTTTGGGCGAAAACTAAATCCCCACCAACTTGGTTTTGTACGATTGTATACAAAATATTCAAAGATTTCAAATATGGCTAGGAGAAATCTCCTTATTTTCCTACGGTTACAATCTATAACTCTCTTTTATCTATACTCGATTCCTTGGTTATGTTTAATGCGTAAGTTAATCAAATCCACAAAAGAAGAGAATTTGACGATACACTCTTTGGTTGTGATATGGAACAGGGGAATATGAGTATGTGGATGTGATTAATCAATGGTGAAAGGCTGTTGGTCAATGTTGACTTCAAATCAAGTTTAAGATTGCTTGTGCAGCAAAGACGTACAAGTCAACTACAGAGGATCATCAACATTGTATCTCAAGATGCAGAAAAAAGTTTGAAGAATAAAGAACTTTCATGTGCCTCCATGGAGGAGAGCTGAGTGTGTGAAATAAAAGTGGCTATGTCCTAATGTTGTTCGTATTGATCAAAATTCAAATGAAGAAAGCAACAAGGAGCCAATAGATATGTGTACTAAATCGGGAGGTTCATAGTCTTCGGTGTTTGAACTTGAAGATTTTGTGAAGCTTTATATATACACTAGAGAATGTTCGCGTGTTGCGCGAAACGGTTTGTTTTGAAGACTACATGCAATTAACATATACAAAACAACTAAAACAATTTTAAAAAATCTAATTATTATGAGCCGTTGTCATAAGAATCTCTTCAATGTGAGGATAGATTCACTGGAGAACTGTGAGATTAGGGACCTTGGATTTTTTTCTGATCTAAATTTGGAATCAGTTTCCCGTTATGTGAAATCTATTATAAATTGAAGATTCAGATTTGAGAGACTCTCGATCTGATTTGAGGATGGATTAATCGTAAGAACCCTAGAAAATTCTAATTTCACGTGAATATGAGATTTGGGGGTTGGAGATGAAAACGCAAAAGCTTTTTTGGAAAAATTATTATTAGACTCTCATCAATTTATCATGGTATCAGAGCTTGAAATATATCATCTTGGCAGCCTTGTAGAGATCTAGGGTTTTGTTTATGTAATCAGCCTCCAGGTTTTCCAACTCGAATATAAGAGAAGGCAGCCCAACGATGGTGTAGACTCAATAAGCTTTCAGCCTGATGCGATCCTCCAACATATCCTCTCTTTTGCTGAGACAAAATTCGCCATCAGGACTTGTCTTGTCCAATGCTGGAGATATGTATGGTCTCAGATACCTTCTCTTATATTCGAGTACCATACATGTCTCTAGCGTTTGGACTAGAAAGAAGTCTTGATGGCGAATTTTGTCTCAACAAAAGAGAGGATATGTTAAGGATCACATCAGGCAGAAAGATTATTCGGTCTACACCATCGATGGGGACATGTATGGCCTCAGATACCATCTCTTATAATTGAGTGGCATAGCCTGGAAGCTGATACCCTATATCTTTACAAGGCTCCCAAGATGATGGATTTCAAGCTTTGATACCATGGTAAATTGATGAGAGTCTAATAATATTTCTTCTTATACACCTTTGTGTGCTTTACTCTCATCAATTTATCATCAATGAGGTTATTTATCCTATTATCTTCTCATCTTTAGCTCTTTCTTAAGGAGTTACATGTTCCTTTGATTAGATTCTTAAATCTTGATATCACCTCTAATGCACGCATTCTTCCCATAATCTTGATCTAATGTTAGTTACTCTCTTAATCTATATAAGATATACATGTTTGCAATAACAAATAGTTTGCATTGTTATAGGTTTCCCCTATATCAAATTTCGGAAGCAGAATTGTGAATGCATTATCCGTCTCTTTCCTAACATATCACTGACCCCTTCTTTCCTCTCTCAATATTAACATGTGTGGTTATAGCTATAGCCTTAAATTAATTCTTGGGATTTTTAAGAAACATTTCCTCAAGATGCAGAAGTTAAGCGTCTTACTGTTAGAACACTGACTTCCAAGAATATAAACATGCATGAAGAATCATCTTCCTCCTAGTTGGGAAAACTCATGTTCAAGCACGGCGATTCCTCATGAACATGAGTTTCCCCAACCAGGAGGAAGTTGATTCTTCATGCATGTTTATATTTTCTTCATATGAAGTCCCTGACATGCTCCAAACTTTGCCATAGAGCTTGGAAGTCACTGCCCCAACGGTAGGAAGCTTAACTTTTGCATCTTGAGGAAATGTTTCTGAAAAACCTTTTTTTTTAACACCAAAAGAAATTCATTATGAAGCTAATAGTTTGGACTTTGGAGCTACATAAGCAGATAAAGGTCGCAGAGATGTTTTGGCTAGAGAGTCCGTATGAATATGTGTGGTTCTCGGAATTTATTTAAAGACAATATTTGTAAAATATAAGCTTTATGGTTAATGTCTTGTAAGATACCATAAAGTTCCTAGTGAGTGGTTCCCTTTGATAGAGATCGGATGACTTACTGCGAATCGGATTTGGCGCAGAGGAAAGTCCACCCATGGTCTATGGCCATAGAGCACTCAAAACAGGTAAAGCATCTGTCATTAGCGGTGATGAAATAGAGGTTGTAGCAATGGCTTTTTGATGAGTAATATTTTGAGCGATATTACTAAAACTTCAGACCAGACCTACGGTTATGGAGTCTTCTCGCCAGACTGCATTTATGTGGACAGTAACCTGATGCACATCGATGACAGAGGGGGTTGTGTACATTGGGCCACACACTAATTTAGCTACCGATTGCTTCACTCGTTGCGACTCTAATCCTGTTAATAACGCTTTGTAACAGTTTCACCAGGGGATAGTTCTCTATTTTTGAAGACCAAAAGGTTTCGGGACAGCCATAAGGACCAAACTATCCAGGGAAAGGGTGATCCCGAGATCATACCTGAAGGCGGGAGGCTGATTAGAGTCTTTGATGCAATGATGGTTTAGTCAAAGTCCATGTAACATGAAGGTTCAAAGGCTGGGCTAGTGGGTGCCAATTCCCATACTTTGACTGCAAAAGGGCAGTTGAGGAAAATGTGTGATGCTGTTTCAAGGGCTGCGCATCTTGGGCAGCAAGCAGCACACTCAAGGCCTCGTTTTTGGAGGTTTTCTCCCAATGGTAATGCCCTTTAAAATTTTTTCCAGAAGAACACTTTGATCTTGTCAGAGAAAAAACCATTCCAGAGATCTACATATCAGTTAAAGGTTGGTAGCGTTATGGCGGATCTCTCGTTGTTAGAAGCTTTGGCTGAGACCGCATCATGGTATCCCAATTTTGTCGTGTAGATTCATATCTTTGTAGGGAGACAGATGTGAGTGTCCGAAGCTCCATAAGTTGATGGTCGCATTCACATAATTTCCGAGGAATAAGCAGGAAGAATCTCTTCAACTTTACTCCGGTTCCAAGTAGTTGTACCTTCTAGGAAAAGGTCTTTAACTCGCAGAAAGGTTTGGGTGACTTTGGCTTTCGAGATATTCAAGATTTCACGAAGCTCTTCTACCAAAGCTAAGTTGGAGGATTTTGAACAATCCAAATACTTTACTTGCTAGAATGATCTTAACAAAATATTGCCAACACTCGGACTTCCTCCATGTTCCTTTGCCCCTCACATGGATGGAAAGTTTTTAGTTGATAGAGATCTCCTAAAACCTAACGTGAGCAAGGTCATTGGAGATGGGAAAAGCACGAATTTTTGGCAAGATGGGAAAAGCATCGAAGAGGACATGAAAGAGTCAGAAGGAAGGGAGAAGAGATCTCTCTCGCTCTGAGTTTGATGGTTTAGGTGGGGTAGGTGGGAGGGACTAAGGGAGGAGGGTCAACTGACATTCTTAATTTTCTGTTGTATTATCTTAATATTAATTATGTTGACCCTAATAAATTTTTTGTTTTAACCCCATTAATTTAACGACCAAGTAAAACAATCTTGAATACATAATTTAATATGGGCCTACGGATGATCTAAATCAAATGGCCAATCTTTCTTTTATTGACACGTAACTAATCTCTTAGTTCATGAATAACTCAAAGTTAATCTTTTATGTTGGGTTTTACTCTTTTCACAATTAGTTAATAAACTTGTATAAACCAAATTTTTTTTACTCCCAGCTATATCAAATTTTAGACTGAGAGCCTGAGACTTGGCTACCAAATTTTAGACTGAGAGCCTGAGACTTGGCTACCAAATTTTTTTCTCTAAACCAAGAGTACAAATATAATAAAACGACACAAACCAGTAATGAAATAGCCACAAACCCGTGTTTTCTCATTTTGGCCAAAAGACAGGTATTGATAATTGTTTCGACAAAAAATAATCTATTTGATTCAAAACAGTTCTACTCTTTTAATATAAATTCATTGTACTTCAAAGGCTTTATGAAAAGAATTTATTAATTAATGAATGAGCTAACTTTTGCCTAAATAAGAATCATCACAATTTTAAACTACGTGCATGAATACATTGACACATATATAGCCCAGATGAATTATGAGTTCAAAGTTTCAAACCTGAAACAGAATAAAATCTGGAAAGATCACAAAATAAAAGCATAAAATGTATGATCTCTCTGATGTTTCAAACACATGTTTCATTTACATTTAATAAATTCAATAAGATCTTTCTTTGAATACTTTTTCTTATGTAACTAAATTTTATATTAAGTTAGAATCGCCCCTTTCCCTCAGATCCGGTTTTGAAGCAGGTGACGGCAGTCAGAAAAAAAGTAACGGTGGTGTGGTTGGACATGGACACCTCTCCCGTCCCTTGTCGTTATGGACCTTGTAGTATCGTTCAGAGTATAGAAACGGCGGTGGGGAATTCCCTTGGTTATGCAGGTCCAGTCACCATCATTATGAAGAAGATGATGATGATGAATATGGTGATGATGATGAAGATGATGAAGATTGGGTTTGAGGTCTCGGAGCGTGTATGATTATGCTTCCTTTTTTTCTTATCAACTATGTTTATGGTTCATTTTCACCATTATCTACTGATGGCTCATTTTGTTTATGGGTGAATCAAAAGAGTTTTCGAAATCAAAACCCTTATTTCCAACACAGACCCAAGTATTTTCAATAAGAGGTCTTTAGAGTTTTTTCCAAGAAAAAAGCAACCTCATTAAGTTTAATTTTTTGGGTATCTAGGCTTTATCAAAGATAATGTTTTCAGAGATTTTATACCTTTCTAGAAAAAAAACAACACCATAAAAATATGATGCCACTAGATTCTATAGCCAATAATCTTAATTTTCTTAATCAACTTCAAAATGTAATTCTAAGAATTCGAAGTATGTGTTAGCTGATGAAGATCCCAATAGTATTCGTGTTCAAATGTAAACCATGCACACACGCATAACAAATAGAAGTACGGTGCAGTTTATATAGTCAAAATGTATAGTATTATTCATATACAACAATTAACACTATAGTGTGGAATGATGATATTGTAAATGGTGATCACATGCATAATGTGGTTAGTCTAACCATATGGTGCAATTAGGTTAGCATTTACCCTCAAATTTAGGGTGTGGATGGTGATATAACCGCACAATGAAGTCACCCAAATTCAGAGTGTGGATGGTGATGTAATTAAAGTCGGACTTTTTTAATTCTCGAATTATGTTTCTGTATCCTATATACATGCATGCTAGAGGAGACATCAAATCAAATGATCATATGCACACTGATTAATTTTTTTATTTTATTTTTTAATTTAATCCATTGTTCAGATAATTTAGTGATGTCAAAAAGAGTGCTAACTGTTGAAGGTCTACAAAACAAGAAAATCGATGTGTTCGGTTCTCTTCCCATATTTCTATACATCAGACCTATATAAACATGATAGAGGAAACATCAAAACTCACGAGCAAAATTTTAGGTATTCTCTTAATAATTCAGTTGCGTCAGAAAGAGTGAAAATTGTTGAAACTCTTAAAGAATTTTTTTGTTTTTTTTTTTCACTTCCAAAACAAGAAAGTTTATGCTTTTTAATTCTCCCCTCATTTTTCTGTACATGAGACCTACCTAAATACTGTATGATATATTTCCCTGAAATTTGTTTCCCGATTGCTAAAGAACCCCTCTGTTCAAAAAATGATTTCTCAGACATGACTACTAGACTTGAGTATAAAAGGAACGGGGAAAGAAAAATTTCTATATGAAGGTTTTACCGTTACTTATCTAAGAAACAAAGTGGGGATCGAACCCCACACACATTGACAAACTATGCCACCTCAAATTGTGTGTTAATTAACCCTTAAACAACTTCTTTATTTTCATTAAGAGCCAATTGATTCATTTTAGATGGTAGACCGATAGTTTTTTTTGTTTACGTTTTTTGGTCATTTAGATGATAGTCCGATAGTATCAATTAAGTTTCATGATTGTTCAATTCAAAACCAATTAACAGTTAATATATATATATATATATATATATATATATATATATATATATATAGTTATAGATTCATGTCTCATGTATATTACTTTAGATATCATCTAACTTTCACTTTAGGAATATTAACCCGCATTATCAAAATGATATTTATTCCGATCTACTTTGAATTAAATTTCACCTTGATGATTGACAACAAATCCTATTTAGGTCAATAAAATTACGAGGTAATATTAGAAGTATGGCTCGGTTTGATTGTATCATACACATATTAGAGAAACAATATTGTTGTTGACACAACACACACACAAAAATATGTCTTGTTTGATAAAAAGAAAAGTTACATAAAATTATACACGATTAATTGCTAACTAGAATAATTGTTAGAAAAATGAAACATTAGAATACCAAAATTAATACAAATATATTCGTAAATACATTAAATAGCTAAAAAATGGTAAATGAACTCATTGTAAGAAAAAACTGAAAAGTAATAAATGTTCGTAGTGGACACATGACAACTTCTCAGAGAGACAGTTGTGTGGGGAACTCTTCTATATTATATAAGATATGACATGAGATTAACATCTAGAGAGGTGTGAGAACTAAGAGTATACAAATCCTATAAGAGTTTCTGAAATCAATGTTATTAGTTGACGATGATCAATTCACCCATACCATTTTGGTGTAAGAGAGATTGTGATCCGCCTCTTATATATGTTTGCTTTGTGAAAATTATTATTAATCAATGAGTATAATATTAATCACCAGAGAAAGTTCGTAAGTTGCGCGAAAATGGTTTTTTTATACTAAAAAAAATATATAAGAACCGACTAAAACATTATTTGTATTTAATTATTATGTATAAAATGTTTTATATATTGGATAAAAAATTGGTAGTATTAAAAATATTTGAATAAATATTAAAGACGAAATATGTGGTTACTAAATTACTATTTGTCTTTGTTGAATTATTTGAAAAAAAAATTCATAGTAATGCATTCTTGTGGATACTATTCAACAACTTTAATATTTTAATGTAATGTTTTGATTTACTTCTTCAATTTAAGAACATATTTTAAAAATTTATATATGAAAGTAAATACCTTGGTAATTTGAGCAAGTCTAAAGGGAACCTTACTATATTATACAAAAATCGTGTTTTAAGTCTATTGTAGTCATTTCAAAAAATCCAAATAAATCCGAAAAATAAGAAAAAAATTATATAATTGAAAAAAAAAAGAGGAGAAAACATCTTAAAATTTTCTAAAATTTACAAAATGTTAGTAATTGAGTTATTATAAAAACAAATTTATATCTTCAATATTAAGTTGTAAACAATAAAGTTTCAAACATACTAATTTTTAAGTGATAAATTTTCAAAATATATATATTTTATAATCGTTAAATTTTCAAAATATTGAAGAAAAATAGTTTTGATTAATTGACTATTTGAATTATCTATTCAAAATATTTTGGATTTAGGTTTAAGTGACTATTTGGATTATTTATCTGAAACCGTTTTTTTCTCCATACTACTTTGGATTAATTAAGTATTTTAGACTATTTATCTGAAATCACTTATTTATCCAAACTATTTTGGATTAATTGAGTATTTTAGATTTGTAATTTAAAAATGCTTATTTATCCAAATTAT
This sequence comes from Aurinia saxatilis, assembly GCA_900406295.1. Lineage (NCBI taxonomy): Eukaryota > Viridiplantae > Streptophyta > Magnoliopsida > Brassicales > Brassicaceae > Aurinia > Aurinia saxatilis. The sequence goes on along the minus strand of OVAP01001670.1, from coordinate 1,270 downwards.
TTTGGATTATAATTTAAAATTTTGTTAGGGTCAAGGTTTTTTGAGCTTAGGGTTTACTAAAATTATAGGGTGATGATTGGCTTAAGGTTTGTACGGCTTTAGAATTTAGGGTTAAACCCTTCTAGAGTTATAGTTTAAGATTTAATAACTATTAGGTTTAATTTTTGGGGTTCAAGGATTTAGATTTTAGAGTTTAAGGTTTGTTAGGGGTAAAACCCCTTGATAATATTTACGAATTTAGAGATGAATAACCCTAAGATCTTATAAATAGCTTACATTTAAAAATTAATATTCTTGAGAAATTTTTTGTAGAAATTAAATATTGAAGATGAAATTTTATTTTATTACAACTCGAATATTTTTAATTCATAAATTTTAGAAAATTGAATATTTTTTCTAACTTTTTTCTTATTTTCGGATTTTTTGGATTTTTTAATTTTTTGTTTTTGTCAACTATTACAACACAAACAATTTTTCGCTACAACGCCGGGTCGAACTTGGTGTGCCAAGTAGTCATGATGTGGCTTTGGCCACCGGGCCAAGGGACTCTTGGCTTATATATATATATATATATATATATATATATATATATTGTTTTTTATTATTAAAATATTATTATTTCGATCAAAATATTAATATTTTATTAAAAACAAATATTGACTTTTTGAGTCTATAATTTAAACAGTCAAATACAACTCCATGAATTAGTGTAAATAGGAAATAGTTGGTGAATAAATTCGCTTAATTTAAATATTTGGAAAATTAAATGACCGTTTTTCGAAGTAAGTGAGAGTGTTTGTTTTGGTTTGCATTGGCTCCTCTGAAGAACTAATATTGGAACGTGCACAGCAAAAGATGGGACATTCTTTTTTTTGGCTTTTGTAAGTTTAGTTTTAAATAGTTATATATTATGAGATTCTCTTCTTTTCTGGTCAGTTAAAATGCTAATTAACACATAAAATTCTGTTTAAACGGAACTAAAATTTACAATGTAACCGATATTAATATAATATATTAATATGTCAATTAAACTTACTANCACTACAAGAAAACACCTCGTTTGCGAGGGCTGGATTCCACGCAAAGACGTCGCAAATCAGGGTTTGCGACGTCTTTGCGTCGAAACCCTTTTCGTCGCAAATCGCTCGTCGCAAAAGAAGAAACGTCGCAAATTACACGCAAATTTGCGACGGCATTGCGTCGGTGGAAATTTGCGTCAAATTTGCGATTGCTTTATTTTTGCGACGTTTGGCGAGGGTTTTGCGATGCT